>JAWQFJ010012557.1:42500-74807 GCA_034096865.1 Theodoxus fluviatilis | reverse complement strand
TTATGAACTGGATGGTGTATTGTTATGAACTACATGAAAGATCTAGAAAAACTAAATTTTAGTTTGATTCTTGTACAAGAATGTTTATAGTAATAATACATGTAGAATGAAATGGTGGTTTGGTTTAATTATTGTTTGGCCTTCTGTATATAGCTAGATAAGTTTGTTTGCAACATTACACACACAGGTGTGTGCGTAATGTTGTGAACAGAGTGTGTTTTTCTAAAAATGTGCCTAAATGGAATCTTGAGAGTGTGTCTGTGTTCAACAATGTAGAACTTAACCAGAAGGTTTTAATTCTTTATCCCCACCAAGTTTTAAAGTTGATTTTTGTGGTTTTTGGATGTTCACAACAGTAACACCATTCTTAATTCCACTTGCCATTGTTTTCCTCACTAAAAGTACATGCAGAGTGTGATTTCAGTCCTGACAAAAAGACCACAGCAAAGCTGAATAATCAATAGTCCTATTTACCAACAACTTGATAACATAATAATGCACACACCATCTGATTTTAGCTGTTTTCCCTCAAAATTGAGCACTTTGGTCTGTACACAACTAATTAGGCCCAGAATTTGTTTTTATTTTATTCAGAAAATATATCAAATATCTAGATTTTTGCAACACACAATTATTTTGCAGTTACACAATTGCAGGAAAATCCACTTCATGTAAAAAAAAAAACCAACATGTTTGATTTATTTGAAGATAAAGTTGCAAAATCTTAACGCAATTTTTGTCTTGGTCGTTAAAATGTTGTTTTATCAAGTCAAAACAAAAGTTTTCTGATTGTTTTAAAACTTAACCATGAAATACAACCATTGTAGCATGTAGTGACACTGATTGCATGGGGTAAGACAGAATCTTTGTGTGGAATTTTAACCTTTGAAGACGATGGTGCTAGTGTTACACAAATGTTGTGAACAGACTTTATACATCAAAATTATTATTTTGGATTACAAATTTTATTTCTCAGCAAGTCTGTTGAAAAGAAGGTCTCCCAAAAACAACTTTGGCAGAAAATAATTATTAGGATTTACTTTTTGTGTGTGTAAAAAAGAGCTTGAAAATGAGCCTTTTGGAATGTGTAACACTTTCTCTGTTTCCCAAAACTCAATATTCCTAACACAAATGCAAATAACTCAACAACTATCAATTTTAGTGAGAAAAAAATTATTTGCTAGCAACATTGTTCAATACTGAATAAGTCACAGCAAGTTTGAAGTCAGCATGTGTTGAAGTTTGAGTTTGTGAGGCAAAGTTTCACTGATGGGTATTGAAATTGACCCTCTGCTCACCTCTGTACTTTTGACCATATCTTAACATTAAAGTGCTGTTAATTTGGGTCAGCATTTTCTTTTGCACCACTCCTTCATGTGTTATAAATTATATATAATATTTACATATTATGCCCAAGTAATTTTTGGATAAAATCTTGATGAATGGAACTAGTCCACCACTCATGAGCATGCTGCCTGCATTGGAAACTCTCCCTACACTGTAGTCCAGTGGGTGTATTGTAAACTTTCCCTACACTGTAGTCCAGTGGGTGTGTAGTAAACTTTCTCATCACTGTAGTATAGTGGGTGTATTGGAGACTCTCCCTACACTGTAGTCCAGTGGGTGTATTGGAGACTCTCCCTACACTGTAGTCCAGTGGGTGTTTAGTAAACTTTCCCTACACTGTAGTCCAGTGGGTGTATTGGAGACTCTCCCTACACTGTAGCCCAGTGGGTGTATTGGAAACTTTCCCTGTAGTCCAGTGGGTGTTTAGTAAACTTTCCCTACACTGTAGTCCAGTGGGTGTGTAGTAAACTTTCTCATCACTGTAGTCCAGTGGGAGTATTGGAGACTCTCCCTACACTGTAGTCCAGTGTGTATATTGGAAACTTTTCCTACACTATAGTCCAGGGGGTGTATTGTAAATTTTCCCTGCACTATAGTCCAGTGGGTGCATTGTAAACTTTCCCTACACTGTAGTCCAGTGGATGTATTAAAAACTTTTTCTACACTGTAGTCCACGGGGTGTATTGTAAACTTTCCCTACACTATAGTCCAGTGGGTGCATTGTAAACTTTCCCTACACTGTAGTCCAGTGGATGTATTAAAAACTTTTTCTACACTGTAGTCCAGTGGGTGTATTGTAAACTTTCCCTACACTGTAGTCCAGTGGGTGTATTGGAAACTCCCTACACTGTAGCCCAGTGGGTGTATTGGAAACTTTTCCTACACTGTAGCCCAGTGGGTGTGTAGTAAACTTTCTCATCACTGTAGTCCAGTGGGTGTATTGGAGACTCTCCCTACACTGTAGTCCAGTGGGTGTATTGGAGACTCTCCCTACACTGTAGTCCAGTGGGTGTATTGGAGACTCTCCCTACACTGTAGCCCAGTGGGTGTATTGGAAACTTTCCCTACACTGTAGTCCAGTGGGTGTATTGGAAACTTTCCCTACACTGTAGTCCAGTGGGTGTATTGGAAACTCTACGCTGTAGTCCAGTGGGTGTATTGGAAACTTTCTCTGTAGTGCAGTGGGTGTATTGGAAACTTTTTCTACACTGTAGTCCAGTGGGTGTATTGGAAACTTTCTCTGTAGTCCAGTGGGTGTGTAGTAAACTTTCCCTACACTGTAGTCCAGTGAGTGTATTGTAAACTTTCCCTACACTGCAATCCAGTGGGTGTATTGTAAACTTTCCCTACACTGTAGCCCAGTGGGTGTATTGTAAACTTTCCCTACACTGTAGCCCAGTGGATGTATTGTAAACTTTCCCTACACTGTAGTCCAGTTGTGAAGGCAGTGATTGCCTGTAATCAATTAAGACTAGCAGGTGTGACTTTTAAGAATTACACAAATCCTAGAGTGGTTTCCTTGGGCAAGATGCTTCTGTCATAGGCTAGACCGTACTAGACGGTGATTTATCCTGAAACATAGAGTGTGACCTACTTGCATATGAATGACATGACATTTTCACCTGCCGAATCTTGTGATTGGACAATGCCCTGCAGAGATGACTTTACCCCGCCTGATCTTGTTAAATCTTAACTGTGATTAGCCAGCTGTAAAGATGAGCATTTCGTTAAATCTCGGACCCTAAGATTGTTGCATTTGTTGCGTGGGATTACACAGACATTTTTAGAGTAAAGTATCATTTTAATGGGTCATGTGGTTGAAGAAAACAATGAAAACTCATATTTCATGTGCAAACATCATGTCATTCATATGCAAGTATGTCACGCTCTACATTTTAGGATAAACCACCGTCTAGCCTATGACACTTCAACTGCATTGCCTCTTCTGCAGAAGAGTAAAATCAGTCACTGGGCACTGCGAAGAGATGAAATTCCCCTGTTAATGTTTCTTTAGAAGAAAAAATACATTCCTCTACCCCCCAAAAAAGAAAAAGAAATGATAATGCTGATGATTACACACTGCTGTGCTGTGTTGTTGCAGCCTCCCACACTGATCAAGGAAGCGCCAAAGTCCTGTCTTCGGGACCCAGTCACAGAGCGAGAGATGCCCAAGATCACGCGCTCCGTGCACTGGGCGCACAAAGACGGAGAGGAGTCCTACACCTCACTGCGTGTCAGCAAGGAGCACAAGCAGGTGGGTTGCATACACTGGCAGTGGAGACTAGTGTGGACATGAACTGTGAGGAGGTGTGGGCATGTTGAGTGGCAGTGGGTGAGTGGAAAGATGGATGGATGGATGGACAGATGGATGGATGGATGGACAGATGGATGGATGGATGGATGGATGGACAGATGGATGGATGGACAGATGGATGGATGGATGACTGACACTAGGGATGGATGAAAAGACTGGTGGAAGCATGGATGGATGGACAGATGGATGGATGGATGGATGGACAGATGGATGGATGGATGGACAGATGGATGGATGGACAGATGGATGGATGGACAGATGGATGGATGGATGACAGACACTAGGGATGGATGAAAAGACTGGTGGAAGCATGGATGAATAGATGGATGGATGGATGGATGGACAGATGGATGGGTGGACAGATGGATGGATGGATGGACAGATGGATGGATGGATGGATGAATGGACAGATGGATGGATGAATGGATGGATGGACAGATGGATGGATGGACAGATGGATGGATGAATGGATGGATGGACAGATGGATGGATGGATGGATGGACAGATGGATGGATGGATGGATGGATGGACAGATGGATGGATGGATGAATGGATGGATGGACAGATGGATGGATGGACAGATGGATGGACAGATGGATGGATGGACAGATGGATGGATGGATGACTGACACTAGGGATGGATGAAAAGACTGGTGGAAGCATGGATGAATAGACTGATGGACAGATGGATGAATGGACAGATGGATGGATGGATGGATGGACAGATGGATGGATGGACAGATGGATGGATGGACAGATGGATGGATGGATGGACAGATGGATGGATGGATGGATGGATGGACAGATGGATGGATGAATAGACAGATGGATGGATGAATAGACAGATGGATGGATGGACAGATGGATGGATGGACAGATGGATGGATGGACAGATGGACAGGCAGACAGATGAAGAGATGCATGTGTCAGAGAGTTTGAGTGTTGACGAGTGGAAGCTTGTGGATGAATGGATGCATAGGAAAAAAGTAGGGTTGTATGTAGTTGTGTGGATAGATGGACAGATGTGTAGGTGGAGGGGTAAGTTTGGGGGGGTGGATGGAGTGGAAGTGTGAGTGATTGGTTGAATGGATGGAAAGACAGATTAATAGATGAATGAATGGATAAAAGAACATGTGAGTATTGATGGATGCAAGTGTGTGCTTATGGATGAATGGGAGGTGGGTACATGAGTGTATCTGCAGATAGATGGGAGGAATGTGTCAGTAGGGGGTTAGTTTTCAGGTGGGATGGGATGAAAGTATTTGGATGGATGGATGGATGCAGGTGGATAGAAGAATGTATGTGGATGAAGGGATAAAATTGGGGAGTGGGAGTGAGTAGACAGTTGGATAACGGTGTTAGTGGATGTATTTTGATAGGAGGAAATGTTGCTGATGTGTGTGTGTGTGTATGTGTGTGCGTGTGTGTGTGTGTCTGTGTGTGTGTGTGTGTGCATGCGTGCAGTCTATTTGTAAAGTCCATCATTCACATGCACAATTATATCTGTACTCTGTGATGTGCAGATCACTAAATTGGCATTATATCATGCAGATGTTGAACTTTCTGAGAGGATTTTTGCGTGATGTGGCAGGATATTATAGGCGGCTTTCATTCTCTCTATTAAGTCTGTATCAAAACTGTTATGAATGTGTTCAAGCACGTTGTGCAGGTATTTAAACATGTCTCTTTCAGTAGATTTGAAGCCAACTTTTCATACCCTGAAGAGGATAAAAAACAACAAACTTAGTGGACTTGTTGAATCATCTTAACACCTTGAGAATATTATCAGGAATTTTGACGTCTGCCAGTTTTTTCTTTCGAAGACAATTGAGTCTGTTTGTGTCAAACATGTATCTGGTGTCCACCCTGCCAGAGGCAGGAAGGCAAAACAAGAGAATGATTTTGCTGTGTGCCGAGGATTAGGTGTGGATAGCCCAGGATTTTTAGCCAAACAGTGTTCTTAATCTGTGGAGGAAATTCTAGAGTTAATCCGATGGTTTGTCAGAGCTTTTGAGGCTAGTGAGCCATCCAGCACCTACTTTCAATCTTTGGATTCCACTGTGGGGTTTGTTGAAGTCTGAGTTCAGTGTTGTTGGATTGGATTGAAACAGTCTTTTCTTGGTTCAGAAAGTATGATTATTGCAGGAATGGCCCCCATAGAGTGTTTTCGTTTTCCTCTCGCTGTCATTATAAACCCACCTCATTTCAGTTGCCTTAGGGATAAGTGGAATGTGGGGAAGCCAGCTAAAAAGTAAAAGATGTTATCTAGGTGACAACTTTACCCATGTCATGAGAAGAGTTAGGGGTTTGGGGGATAAAAGCAAGGGAAGGGGGAATAGGTTTAGGGGCCACTGTAAATGGAATGTTAACTATGGGAAGTAGAGAGGTTAGGGGTATAGGGGAACCAAAGTGGAATGTTGACTCTAAGTCTGAGAAGGAAGGAGGTTGGGGGTATAGGGGAACCTAAGTGGAGTGTTGACTATGGGAAGTAGGGGTGTGCGGGTGTATGGGGGAACCAAAGTGACCTGTTGACCCTGGGGGAAGGGGGAGTGGATGGGATCAATGCTGGACAGCCAGATTCCGTCCCCTGTCCACACTAAAATCTGGAATCCATGGCCAGGTGGGCAGAGGCCTGTGCCCAGTTAGACAGGAATGTTTGGCAGGATGTTCTGCCTGCCCTGGCTGTCTGCTTGTCTCTGTCAACAGCCTGCCTGTGGTGCCCTTGTGCAGTGGGGGACAGGGCCCAGTGGGTCAGGCATGCCCCTGTGGCCTGATTTGCATGGGCCCTGGTGTCCCTGTGACCTGATTTGCATGGGCCCTGGTGTCCCTGTGGCCTGATTTGCATGGGGCCTGGTCTCCCTGTGGCCTGATTTGCATGGGGCCTGGTGTCCCTGTGACCTGATTTGCATGGGGCCTGGTGTCCCTTTGGCCTGATTTGCATGGGCCCTTGTGTCCCTGTGGCCTGATTTGCATGGGGCCTGGTGTCCCTGTGGCCTAATTTGCATGGGGCCTGGTGTCCCTGTGGCCTGATTTGCATGGGCCCTGGTCTCCCTGTGGTCTGATTTGCATGGGCCCTAGTGGCACAGTGACCTGATTTTTATGGGCACTAGTTTCCCAATAGCCTGATTTGCATGGGCCCTGGTGTCCCTGTTGCCTGATTTGCATGGGCCCTGGTATCCCTATGACCAATTTGCATGGGCCCCAGTGGCACAGTGACCTGATTTGCTTGGTCCCCGGTGTCCCTGTGGCCTGATTTGCATGGGCCCTGGTGTCCCTATGGCTAATTTAAATGGGCCCTAGTGGCACAGTGACCTGATTTGCTTGGACCCTAGTGTTCCTGTGACCTGATTTGCATGGGGCCCTGGTGTCCCTATGGCCTGATTTGCATGGACCCTGGTGTCCCTATGACCGATTTACGTGGGCCCTAGTGGCACAGTGACCTGATTTGCTTGGACCCTGGTGTTCCTGTGACCTGATTTGCAGAGGCCCTAGTGGCACAATGACCTGATTTGTATGGGCCCTGGTGTCCCTATGACCAATTTGCATGGGCCCCAGTGGCACATTGATCTGATTTGCATGGGCCCCAGCGGTACAGTGACCTGATTTGCATGGGCCCTAGTGGCACATTGATCTGAATTGCATGGGCCCTAGTGGCACAGTGACCTGATTTGCATTTAGTGTATATGTACCATAGACTGCAGTGTTATGGAGTGGAGGGGAAGAGGAAGATGCCCAGGCAGGCAGGCAGGCAGGCAGGCACTGGAAGGAGAGGGCTAGCCTTGCATCTCTTCAATGGTAACAGATTTTACTCTTGCATTTTATCGGCAGTTGGAGGGAAATTTGATTTGTTAACCCCTTCCCTGCCACGCCTGGAATTTTTCCGGGTCTCAAACAGTTGGAGCTTCACTAGGTTCCAGAAAATGGTTGGGCTTCTAACGAAGCACTGTTGTGAAAGGGAGGCAACTACAAATGACTCAGTTCTCTGCACTGTTCAGTGCTCTGGAAAATAAGAACAGAATGATATGACGAACACTAGTACAGTAAAACCTGAGAAAATCCCTGGCATATGGCATGCAATGTAAATGGCAGGGAAGGGGTTAATGCAGTTGGGGTTTTTATTTTTCTCCCTCTCCCAACTGCTGTTGCCTGCAGCAAGCATGCATACACAGATGTGGAACTTTTTTTTAAGGTGCATTCTGTGCTTGCTTGATTTCATTAATGCACACAGAGTATACACATATTCATGTGTACATGCATGTAACTCACATTTAAACACACTTGTATATATTTATTTACCTACACATATCACTGTCTATGCTCACACATGCATGTAAGCATACATGTACACTTGTGCATACATATACACACATCCTTCACACTCATGCATGCACATCCTACACACACACACACACACACACACACACACACACACACACACACACACACACACACACACATGCATGCACATACACACACAATGCACAAACATATGCACACACACACACACACACACTCACACACACGCACACACACACTATCTCACACACACACAATCTCAAGCACACTCACACACACACACACACAAAATCTCTCTCTCTGTCACACACACACTCACACACACACACACACACACACACACACACACATGGACTAAATATTTCATTTTATGGTTAATGACTGGGACAGCCTCATAAAGATCTAACCCCAGGATATAAATGACAGGTGTGCAGGTGGATGTTGCTAAACTCAGCTCAATGTCCCTTGATGTCAAAGAAGAAAAAAGGGGGGTGGGGTGAGGGTGGGGGGTGCCTTCTTGAGGAGGAGGAGGAAAAGTTTTACAGCCTCTCAGCCTTTGTAGGCTGTGTATGGCAGTTGATCATGAAATCCACTAGAACTAGTTGGGGTAAGATCGAGTTGTGTAGATTTCCCTAGTTATTCGTCTATTTTGAATTTGGTAGAGACAAGGTGGGTCTATTTTTACCCCCTACCCACAAAGGGATCTGCTGGAGAAAGACTTAGAAATA
The DNA here is from genome assembly GCA_034096865.1 of Theodoxus fluviatilis. Taxonomy (NCBI): domain Eukaryota; kingdom Metazoa; phylum Mollusca; class Gastropoda; order Cycloneritida; family Neritidae; genus Theodoxus; species Theodoxus fluviatilis. The sequence continues at coordinate 66,121 of JAWQFJ010012557.1, read as the reverse complement.
TGATGTCTTGCAAATCTAATGAAATGTCTCTGCTGCTTACCTGTGTTAAAAGTAAATGGGTGGGAGGGATGGGCAGGCAGATGGATGGATGGGTGCGGTATACTTTATTGTAATGAAAAGCTGGATATATGTTGTACTCTCTCTGAGTATTAACATACACATATTATATGACTGTAAGTACACACATGTACAAATAAATAAGACTTAGCCATCTGTGTCTGTAAAACTCCTGCTTCCATGTGGAACTTCTGTTTTTGTGTCCACTGAACTTCTCTCTCCTTTTGAACTCTACAAGTGTCAGACATGGAAAAAATCTGCAGTACGGTAAAACCTCTATTTTGCGACCTTTGAAAAACCTTCCGATTTAGGTCGTAATTTGGGGGGAGTCGTAAAATGGAGGTAAGGAGAATTGAATAAAATGATTATAATGTATTATATATAGGAATAATGCCAACATAAAACACAATGCAATACATGCACAATACATCTTTTTACTGTTAACTTGGAGTAAGCTAGACCTCCTTTTCTACTTTAAAAAACCATACATTTATGAGCAGAATACAGGAGATAAAGAAACTTTGAAGAGGCTGATATATTGCATGATATAATGTACATGTATACAACTGCTACTTGCAAATGATGTAACTGATTAGGTGACTTACATAGGTTCAATTTTGGCTGCAAAGTTTCCAGCTGTTTCAAGGGCGCCTTACTTGATTAATGTCTTTAAGGGATTTTTGGTTGAAATATATACTAATAAATGGTACCACTGTAACGATTACTGAACGATTACTTTATCTTTTCGTTCTTTTTTAACCCTACCTCCATGCCAATTGAATGGCCAACAGGAAAATTGACCTAACTTCAATTTATTTTTAACTTTAACCTGACAAATGCCAAACCACTACGGTCACTGTCAGTGCTGCCATTGTAGTAGCCTCTACCCCCTGGCCACCTGTAAACCAAAGCCGACACATTCGTAGCAAAATCGAAAACCAGGCTGCCAGTAGCAGCCTCTGCCTTTCAGTCACTGGCGCGGCAGCTCGCTCGCTGCGAGTTGATACTATTTTTTCCTATGGGTATGAGACTCAAACTGTTGAACCCGCGATGGCTGGAAATTTCAGACAGTTATCTCATGCAGAGTGAAACTTGTGCGACAAGTTTATTATGAGGCTTAACATTTCTCTTTTGAACGAAAGCGTCATTCCGTAATGCATGAAGTTGTCTGCCCCTCGACCACAAGTCGCTTGGTCTTGGGAGACGTCACTGAACGGCAGACAATCCTTACAGAACATGAAGTAACTCCTATTGCACTAAGTGTGCATAACAGCACTTGCAAAAGCTGTCGTTTTGGAATGGACAGTAACTGCAGTTCATGTGCCGCTAAAGTGACTGCAGTTTGGGGAAATCTATGTCAAAAAGTCGTTAAAATGCCGAAGATTGACAGTCTTGGGAGACATCACTGGACGGCAGACAATCCTTACAGAACATGAAGTAACTCCTACTACACTAAGTGTGCATAACAGCACTCGCAAAAGCTGTCGTTTTGGAATGGACAGTAATTGCAGATGCATGAGACGATAAAGTGACTGCAGTTTGGGGAATTCTATGTCAAAAAGTTGTTAAAATGCCGAAGATTGACGGTCGCAAGTTGCGCTTTAGGGGAAGTCATTTAAGAGAGGTCACTTTGATAGGAAAATACATGCGTTAACATTTTTCAAGTCGCAATCGAAGTAAAATAAAGGTTTTACTGTAACTGAATGTTGTGAGTCAGCCCACGTCGGCCCATGATGGAGATAGGGTTAATGTGCAGACTCCACTAACATCAATATACAACTGCTGTTTCTATTTTAGCTTAGAAGTAAATGTGTCCCACTGGTATAGAAACAGATGGTTTGCAAGACTGCAGGGGCTAAAGATCACAGCAGTGGGTCAGTATGACCTAATTCTTCCTGTGAATCCCCTGCTCACAGGGCTCTTAGTGGGGATGAGGAAGTAGTTGAGGCCTTCTGAAAGGAAAACCCAGAGATGATCTGATGGTGAAAGCTGAGGACAATGCAAGCTTGTTTTGCCTCATTTAAATGTATCAACCGAGAAAATGTAGAGTGTCCTGGAAATTGGAATCGGGATAGGGATGTGAAATGTACTGCTGATAACAATGGTGATTGAATCCATGCTCACAGAAAAGCAGAAAACAGAAATAGACCTTCCTCAAAAACAACTTGTTTGATCATGCAATTTTTTTTTCTGATAACTGGAATTTAAATAAATGAATCTGTGAGAAAAGGCCATTGCCCTAGTGGGTTACCCAAATATGAAAATGAATATCCTATGTTCTCTCTTTAACCTGTTTTGATAGCCTGATTTCTAAAATGTTTACTGTTGTGAGAGAATACAATGCATGCATGTGTGTATGTGTGTGTTTTCCCTCAAATTACAATCACTGAAAAATAATTAATGTTCTCCTTTGTGATACACTTTCACTTCAAATCTTAATATGATAAGCAGCCACACAACATATTGATGAACTGGATTTATTTGTTTTTCAACATCATTAGCAGTAATGGTATAATTAAAACCACACATTTAGAGGATTTTTTCTTCTTCTTTGTGGGAGGCAGTCGGCAGATATAAAAATTTTATGAACAAAACCCAAACACTTGAATTTTATTGATTGATACATAAAAAATAGTGAGGGGATGTGGTACATTTTGGAGACAAATCTGACCTGTTTGACAGCAATGGCATAACCAAATGAGGGCTACAACCAAGATGTTTTGTCTGTCATTAAACCAGGGCTTTCTACACCTCCATGTAATCCTTATCATTTTAGTTTTATCTTCTGGAAACTGGCAGTATCTCACAGTAATGGCACTGGTACTAGAACAACAAGCACTGAACTCTCCACCACCACAGTGATGCTTAGGCTGGACTTGAATACAGTGTAGGGGTTGGATGTTGTACTCACGACAGGCAACAGTTATGTCAAGTGCAATGACTGAAAACACAAGCATATGAACTGAACTGACCTGAGACACACTACTGGTGAACCCATGGACTCTAATTGTAATGTGATCTTTCATGGATCATGAAAACATTACCCTAGGTAACAAAAGTTGCTGCACTGTTAAATCTGGATATTTTGTTCTTGTGAACAAGTTCTATACAGATTGCAAGAAGTCATTTTAAAGGCACCGTTTGATTGAAAATATTATTTTTTTTAACCTTTCATTCCAGAATGATACATTCTAATTCCACTCTGCCCCCGGAGGGTTGAGGGTACGAATAGACCCACTGCATTTTTCAGATTTTCACAAAGGAAAATAATGAAGTCTTGACTTGCTCATATCATGAGCATAACTAGTGATTTATGCAGTCAATGGACTCGCATAGCCTACCAAGGCTGATGGACAGTACACTTCAACCACTAGTCATCCTTCCATTCTTTTAACCCATTAATGCCCCCCCAAAAAATCAAAATGAAAGTTAGCTGATATTATGTATAATTAACTACAATGAACATGTGCTGGTATAATTTGGATTAAAACTTTGAAATTTCTCGTCTAGATAATAAAATGTAGACGTCCCAAAAATGGGACAGTGGGCACGAAAGGGTACGGGTTTTCTCTTATTCAAAGAGTGAACACAAAAACATAAATGCTGAAGCAAATTAACATTTATTGAAACAAAATGTTATTCTTCTGGTGAAAACAAACAAGATACAACAAAATATCGTTTATCTAGCCAATAATGGTTTTTGGTATCTCCAGAAAACTGCAAAATCACAACTGTAAACAGAAACAAACGCACAAAAAAGACAGGCAAAAGACATTTTGTTTTCTTTTGCTTCGAACTCTCAAGTCCTTTATTTTGCTTGTTCTTTGCCATGTCCAACTGTTATCATGTCAGAGTTTGTTGTTTGTTGTTGTTTGTTGGCATCCGTCAGTCTCGTGAGACTATGGAGTGTGCGCCAGGTTTGGTCAGTCCGGGGTTGAGCGGCAGCGTGCTCTGTGGCTGTAGAGCCCGATCCTTGAGCCGCATGCTCTGTTGCACTTGTCGCAAGTGAAGTCTTGGCGTGGCACTGTAGATGCCGACGCTATTCTCTGTCGTCTGCGTTCTCTCCTCTCCTCCCACTGCTCCCGTCTCCTCCTCTCGCTGGCCTGGATGCCAGTCTTGACGGCGTGTCTCCAGCTGTTGCGGTCAGCGGCCACCGTTTCCCAGTCTGCTGGGTTGATGCCATGTCAGAGTACTTTGCCATATCCAACCATCATCATGGGGGCGTTCTTTGCCGTGTGCAACTGTCATCATGGGGGAGTTCTTTGCCATGTCCAACTGTCATCATGGGGGAGTTCTTTGCCAAGTCCAACTGTCATCATGGGGGTGGGGTTATTTGCCATGCCCAACTGTCATCATGTGAGAGTTCTTTGCCACGTCCAACTGTCATCGTGGGTGAGTTCGGCTTCAAGTGTGTCACTGAATATGGTACTGCTGGAAGCATTTGTCATGCAGACCATCTTTGCACTTGGCACAGCGACCCATGGTCTTCTTGCCACATGATCCACACCTCAGTCGTGTAGGCCAGCTTTGTACCAGATGGTCAACACGATCAATCCTGACCTCTGACGAGACACGCTTGTCAAGAGACTTGAATCCTCTTGGACGACCAGGTCCTGTATTACCAGCGTGGGCAAGGTAGACCCTGACAACGCCCCTGCGGATGGCCAGAAGGTCTAGAGGATTGTCTTTAGCTGCATCTGTGCTCCGGTAGAGGTGCCAGGCTTGTTGGATGCTGAGGTCCAGACAGTATGAAAAAATTGGCCACCACCATTTCTTGCAGCGAATGACTGTTCTGTACTTTCCCACATTCTGGTCTGTGCGATCTACACCGCCCATAGTGCGGTTGTAGTGGCGCATCATGAAGGGCTGAGGAATGGTGACTTGCTTTGACTCGGCCCTGGACCATCTCTTTGCTGTCTGAATTGGATGCACTCCAACCTTGTTTGACACAACATTTACAATGTTGTTGTCGTTCCAGCGCACAACGGTCAGACCAGTCTTTGGGTCTGTTGCATGGTCAGAGGTTCCTCTTGCAGTCTTCTTCATCTCTGTCACGTCTCTCACAGGGCAGTTCTCAATGCGATTTGAACGTATTGTTCCAGTGCAAGAGATGTTCTTCTCTGTCAGCACATACCGTAAATTCCGGCCTATAAGCCGTGCCTTTTTTTTCATGAACGGACCCCTGCGGCTTATAAACCGGTGCGGCTTATCTATGGATTTTTCTCGAAAAAGTGGACTTGAATTCGCTCACTTACCTTTAAGTTTATTGTTGCTATGCAAAGTTCGTCGTATGACAACAACTCACACTCACACGGCACAGACAGCTGTGAGTTGGCAGTCAAAGTTAGGAATGATCGATCAGTTACACATTCAACCCAACAGAAGTAACACACACAAGACCGAAAGTAATGCCGAAAACACGTCGCCAAGTCTATGATGCAGCTTTCAAACTGGATGCCATCGCCAAAGCTATGGACAGGGTTCGTACAGGTCATGGAAAACCTGGAAAGTCATGGAATTTGATTTTTCATTTTCCAGGCCTGGAAAGTCATGGAATTTCAACTTAGGTCATGGAAAGTCATGGAATTTAAGAAAGAAAAAAAAGAAAGAAAAAAATACGTTTTCTAGGCTGTGCTTCGCGCGATACTCTCAATCTAATTTTAAACGCTGAGCACGTCAGGAAAACGTGCCCTTGCATCCCATTGGTTAATTCCGAAGGCTCGTGTGCCTTCTGCTTCCTGATTGGTTCTTTGGCTAGGTGACCTCGTTTCATTTCCACGCCGGTCCGGTCAGTTGGTTCAAGCGAGGACAGAGTGAAAAGAGCTTGTATTGTTTGTGGTGCAGTGTTTCTTTGAGAATCAGATTATCATCATGCCTGGAAAGTGTCGCTTTCAAGACTCTTGGACAGGAGACCCTGAATACCGTGAGTGGGTCATGCGAGCGAGAGTGGATGGGATGGCAAAGTGCCGATTTTGTGAAAAAGACTTTGCTGTATCCAACATGGAAGCGGTAGCGTTGAAAAGCCACATGAAAGGTGTCGCGCACCAGGCGCGTGCTAAAAAAACACCAAGAAGAAAAGAGCAAACGTCAAACACGAATATCAGATTTTGTTCAAACTGCAAAAAATGCTGAGACAGAGAGTGCTTCAAAGGTGGTGGTTCCAGCTGGCGCTGCTACGCCGGACGAAACTAGGCCTGCACCCACTGGCAGTGACAGTAGATCTACTGGGATTGACACTTTCTTGACAACAGAGGACACACTGAAAGCAGAAATTTTGTGGACTTTGAAAATGGTCATCTCCCACTTCTCATTCTCCAGTACCAAAGGAATGAACGAGCTGTTCCGTCGCATGTTTCCCGACAGTGTCATCGCCTCCAAGTTTGCCTTGAGTGAAAGCAAAGCCCGGTACTTGATAACTTTTGGTCTGGGGCCACATTTCTTAGACATGCTCAAGGCAAAGGCCCGGTCTTCTGATTCTCTGGTGCTGCTCTTTGATGAGTCCCTGAATGCTGAACTTCAGAAGAAACAGCTGGATATCCATGTCCGATTTTGCTATTTACCATTTGGCGCTGGATCGAAATGGCGACCGCATGTCTGTTTCAAAATTTTGCTGTTTCTAACGTAATTTGGTCAAATATAGTTCTGGTTTAATTAGAATAGCTTAAATATATCATATTCAAGAAGGGGATAACGATATATATGCTCATTTCTAAGCCATTTCGAAGACATTAGCGCCATTTTGGTAAATAGCATGACCGTCAAAATCACACAATGATTCATGGCGAGTAAGAGCGTGACGGCGCAGATGTTATTTTGACGGACAAATCAGCTGAAATTGGTTAGTTTATTGAGGTTTTTGTTTCAGTTTATGCTAGAACAATCAGATAGGAAGATATTTATTGCAATATTTTGCACATATTGGAAAAAGTATTGTAGAACTCGGGACCTTCAGCGAGTGCTAAATAGACGCCGCACGCGATGTTCGAAGAAATTTCATCAGACCGGAAGTGGCCGTCGGTTCGATAGAATCCACTTTTTCTAGGATTCGCACATATCAATAACACAAAAAACCAATGTAACATGAAAGATGAAAGTCTTTCTGAGTTGTCTAATTTTTTTTAACTAGTGGTAGGATTCCATGGTAATTTGTATGAAATCTTTGCGCTACTACAGTACTAGCCAAAATGCACTCGGCAATACCACTTCACTTTCATGGCTAATTGTGGACAATCCACAAAATATTGTGAATAAAAACAAGAATGAAAGTTGTTTATGAAGCAGAAGGTTTCAAGAACATGTGTCGTGTAGTTTTGTGTTAATCCGTCTTATTTCCGCTGAGAACATACAAGCCGATTACGTAAAAAAAACACCCTCCGCCACTACCGACTCGCGGTGGCTCGACGGAGTTTGCATTTTGCGACTCGGGTTGGTCTCTTCTAAACACTCGTCCGTCGAAGTTTCTCATTTGATCAAGTTGAAACTTTACTACTCATTAGAGGAACGATTGCTCTTTCGTTCGGTGTATGTTTGAACTTCCGGTGAAAATCGAAAGACGAGTTATGGATGAAAGTTCGAACGTCATCGGACATTTTGTTAAAATTTGCTCACTCCCGCTTTCGTACAGACACCCTTGGATTCTACAAGATTTCCCCCTTCCAACGCTATATTCGATGTTAATGTAGGATGAATCTACTTTTTGTCTAGCGCCCGGATTGTGCGCTTGAAAGGAGAAAATAGGCGGAAATTTTCCACCTGTTTGTGCTCGATTACCACATTCAGCGTGCGTTAATCGTTGAAGCACCAGACAATTTGGGACAAAAGTATCATCATTTTAAGGAGTACTTGTTTGAAAATTTTCTGCATTTGTCAGTTTTTGAATCAATCTGCTGTAAAAATAATAACAAGAATTATAATTTTTTTACAACGGGTGTATTGTGCGTGAGTTTGGTCGTGCGCCATACACTTTTCTCTTTAAAATTGTCATGTATCACAGTACGCTAGGTCATGGAAAATGTTGTTGAAGGTCATGGAAAGTCATGGAAAAGTCATGGAATTTTGTATCTAAAAACCTGTACGAACCCTGTATGGAGAAAGGGAATCGCGCTGCCGCCCAAGAACTAGGCATCAACGAATCTATGGTTCGGCGGTGGCGAAAACAGGAAGGTGAACTTGCCAAGCGCAAGAAGTCCAAGAAAGCATTCCGAGGTTGCAAAGCACGTTGGCCAAAACTTGAAGACGAACTTGAAGACTGGATTAACACACAACGTGTTGATGGTCGCAGTGTTTCCACTGTACAGCTTCGTCTTAAAGCGCGCACAGTTGCATCCAGTCTGAATCTCATTGCTCGCCTGTTTCCTGAATGTGATAGACTAGGTCGTAAATTCCGGCCTATAAGCCGCGCCTTTTTTTTTCATGAACGGACCCCCTGCGGCTTATAAACCGGTGCGGCTTATCTATGGATTTTTCTGAATTTTTTTTTTAATTCAGGGGGTGCGGCTTATACTAAGGTGCGCCTTATAGGCCGGAATTTACGGTACACCAGCTTTAGGCTGGTGAACAGGTTGTCAAAAGTGAGATGATAGGAGTGGCTCTCTTCTTGTTGCAGCTCTGCAATCAGATCGACCACAACTGATCCTCCCATCCCAAGGCCTGGGTATTCAGCTTGGCGTCCTCTTGCTCCTTGATAGGGCTCAAACTGGACTATGTACCCCAGAGCTGTGCTCAGCAACCAGATCTTGTAGCCAAACCTGATTGGTTTGCCTTGTATGAAATGCTTGCAGCTGTGCCTTTCGAAGTATTTCACCATCACTGTTTTGAAGAAATGTTGCGGTAGTTTCATATCAGTGACAAAGCACATCTGGATGCCACTGACAAGATGAGCAAAGTTAGACCCTTGCTGACGCATCTGAACGAGAAGTGTTTGGCCTACTCCAAAGCTGTTTAGACACAAGATATCAGTATTGATGAGTAGTGACAGTAGCAGGAGCATGCAGCTGATTCCGGTTCAGGTTAGAGATGGTTCTCTCGTCCTCTTCATCTGCACTGTCCTCATCAGTATATTCATTTAGTGGAGGTGGTTCAATAAAGATGTCGGCTTCATCAAAGTCAATTTCATCTTCCAACATTGACACGACTTCATGAACCGTAAAAACACTAAAAAACCAGAAAATACGATATATGTAGTATTAGCAAAAACCCCTCCCCGTTCGTGCCCACCGTCCCATTTTTGGGACGATATCTATAACACACACAGCTCAGAACACAATCAACTTATCATCAAACTGAAAAACACGTATTCAGATAACGATCTAATCTCCAATTTTTGTTCTTAGTATTATACATAAAAGTTTTTTGTAATGAAATGACATCTTTACGTTTTTCGGCATGCCATGTTGATCCTGCGGACACCAGATTTTTTTTGCAAATGGTGGCTCCCACTGCTAAAGTAAATGGAGAGCACTTCAAGAAATATAATGTCTGGATGTAGGTGATTTCCCCTGATTAACACGCAGCAGCTGAGGCACAGTGACACAAATGCTTCCGATACACTCATTAAAACATGTTGCGTCCCAAAAATGGGACGGTGGGACACCCTCTCCAGCCTATACACATTTGGCTTCCACTTGAGTTTAGAAGTGTGAATCGCCTGTGTTAGAAATGATCACCTGCCCTCTCTGAAACAATTTTATCCACCTGAATATTACTTCTGCCAAAAGGTCAGTTCATGACATCTCAGAGACCAAGTGTCCTTGGATTGCCTGCAGTAGAAGTACTCACCTGGTTCTCTCCTTTCAAAAGAGCTCTATGCACTGAATATTGTTCATGCAGAGAAGGTCGGGTGATGAAGTCATGGAGACCTGGTGCCCTATGGTGTGTGTTTTGCTTTGCAGCTGTTCACGGTGGTGCGAAATGTGAAGGAGGCGCATGAGTGCCAGGAGTCTGGTGAGACACAGGAGTTCACAGATGACCTGGACTATCTGATGGCGGGCCTCAAGTCCTCGGAGCCCATCTCCATCCGCTGCCTCAGGTAGGACTGCATGCTGGTGCTCTGATGGTCTTCCCCTGATGGGAACCCTAGTCGGTGGCACTGTGATGGGGAAGTTGCTCACAGAGAGGAAATTAGATAAGCCTTATTGGAGAGTGTGTGTGTGTGTGTGTGTGTGTGTGTGTGTGTTTCTTTCCTTCTTTTTCTTTTTTCTTTCATAATTTTGTTTTCTTTATGTATTTCTTTATCCTCTTATTTCCTTTAGTCTTCTCTTTTTTATGGATGACATTCTACATTCACAGCTCTTCAGGCATTATGAAAATTACAACTTGTATTTAAGTCAGGCACATGTTTTATTTAGTCCTGTGTGAGAAATATCTACAACACCAACAAGATCTGTACCATGTCTTTATAGACTTTAAGAAAGCATTTGACAGAGTCTGGCATGCTGCGCTGAGGGCCACAATGAGAAGCTACAACATCAGCTCCAAGATCATGAAAGTCATCGAGCATCTCTATGACAGAGCGACCAGCGCAGTCCTGTTCGATGGTACCACAGGCGAATGGTTCAGGACAACGGTCGGAGTCAGACAGGGCTGTCTACTCTCCCCACACTCTTCAACCTCTTCCTCGAAAGGATAATGACTGATGCTCTAGCAGACCATGAAGGATCAATCAGCATCTGTGGCAGAAAGATCACCAACTTACATTTTGCTAATGACATTGATGGATTAGCAGGAAGTGAAGAGGAGCTGACTAGTCTTGTCGAGCACCTGGACAAGACCTCACAGGCATATGGCATGGAGATCAGCGCCGAGAAGACCAAGGTGATGACGAACAACCCTCGGGGCTTTAAAATGGAAATCAAAGTGAAGGGCCAAAGACTAGAAGTTGTGAACAACTTCAAATACCTGGGATCTATTGTGACTCATGAAGGGTCCAAACCAGAGATACTGTCCAGGATAGCACAAACAACAGCAGCATTGACAAAGTTGAAGCCAATATGGTGTGACAGAAATATCACTCTCGCGTCAAAGATCAGGCTCATGCGCACGCTGGCCATCTCCGTATTCTTGTATGCATGTGAGTCCTGGACACTCACATCTGAACTACAGAGACTGACGGATACAGGCCCTGGAAATGAGATGCTACCGCAAGATTCTGAACATCATATAAAGACCATGTCACGAATGAGGAAGTCAGCAACAGGATCAGGAGAGCATTTGGACAGTACGAAGACCTGCTCTCAATCGTGATAAGCAGAAAGCTGAAATGGTACGTACGGTCACGTGTCAAGAGGCAGTGGGCTGGCCAAGACCATCCTGCAAGGTACCGTACCAGGTGGGAGAAGGACAGGCAGGCAGAGAAAGAGGTGGGAAGACAACATCAAAAAGTGGACAGGCTTGACCTTTGCTGACTCACAGCAAGCCACAAAGGATAGAGATCAATGGAGGAAGATTGTCCGAAAGTCATCAGTGGTGCCTCGACAACCCATCTCAGGGTTAAGAGACTGAACTGAACTGAAACTGAACATGTTTTATTTACCAGTTTCCAGTGAGTGAAGAGTTTAATTTATCACTAATCAACATTAGACCTCAAAAGCCTCAAATGCCAAATTTACTCTGCATTTCCATGACAGTTAATTACGCAATATCTATGCCATTTTTGGTTCTGTGAAAAATCTGGTCTCATGATTGAGTTTGATGTTGAAATGTCATTGATAAGTGTTACAACTTTAAAAAGAACTCATCACACTTGCCATAGGGAGCTTCTGTCACAAAATCTCATACCCCAATCTCATCTCTATTTTCTTCACCAAAGTTTTTGAAAGAAAGTTGTTATATTCCCGATACCTCTGTCAATACCAAGTTGATAACTTATGAATGGTTTTTTTCCTACTAGTTATCATTGTGTCTCATCTCTTTTTTTCACAGCTGCATCCAGCTGGCCCATAAGTGCTTGCAGCCTTCTTTCCGCATGCACCTGAGAGCCCACGGCATCGTGTCCAAGATTTTCCACTTGCTGCAGGACTGCCGCTCAGACCCGGTATGCTGTCTTGTCCTGGCACGACTTCCCTTACTAGCATTCCCTGTAGTCAAAGTCAGATGCTTGGCTATTTCTGTAATTGGGTCGTGGAAGGTCCTCTGTTGACTGTACAGTGCTCTTGCATGATTTGAATCATCCTGCTCTTTGACAAATGGCCAAGTTTTGTCATGAGTTTTTACATCAGACTTGGGCTGAAAGGGTTGTAACTGTTCCTGTTGAGGTGTATGTTTACATCAGAGCAGGTGCCTGTGTACTTTGATTGAATTCCAAAAGTTTTTGTGGACGTCCAGAGCCCCAGGGCCACGTTGCATAGACGTGAAGTCTTGCAATGCATAGGCCAGTGTCAACATGTGTCAAAATTTGGATGTCTTTACTTCTGCTTTCGTCATGTTGACACATGTTGACACCGGCCTGTTCTCTGCAAGATACTAGTGTAAGCTATGCGCCCCAGGTCTGCTTTGCTTTTTGACTCACATGCGAAGCAAAAGTGAGTCTATGTACTCACCCGTTTCGTCCATCCGGGCGTCCGAAAACTTTAACGTTGGATTTTTCTCGGAGACTATTAAGTCTATTAATACCAAATGTGGCATGATGGTGTATGATGACAAGGCCTAAAAAAATATACATACAGTAGTCACCGCTTATAAAACACGCGGTTAATAAAAACAGCCGTTTTTTTAAAACAGTTTGTCCGGTCCGGATTTACATCGTTACTGATGGACATGTTCAACACGCAAACGGTTAATAAAAACACCGCTTATTAAAAACACTATTGTTTGGTCCCAATGTGTTTTTAATAAGCGGCGACTACTGTAGTGACTTGTCCTTGCTTCAAGGTCAAGGTCGCAGGGGCCATAAATGTTGTCTAAAAAACAGTCATTTTTCACATTGTCTCAATTTTCTCTGAAGTTTTTGAGATTGGATACCTGACCTATATATGGTATATAGGGCAAAGTAATCCCTATCTTTTGATACCAGTTTGGTTGACCTTGCTTCAAGGTCAAGATCACAGGAGCTCTTCAAAGTTGGATTGTATACATATTTTGAAGTGACCTTGACCCTGAACTATGGAAGATAACTGTTTCAAACTTAATAATTATGTGGGGCACATGTTATACTTTCATCATGAGACACATTTGGTCACATATCATGAAGGTCAAGGTCACTTTGACCCTTATGAAATGTGACCAAAATGGGGTAGTGAACCTCTAAAAGTGACCATATCTCATGGTAGAAAGTGCCAATAAGCACCATTGTGCTTCCTATGTCTTGAAATAACAGCTTTGTGTTGCATGACCTTGGATGACCTTGACCTTGGGTCAAGGTCACATGTATTTTGGTAGGGAAAATGTAAAGCGTTTCTTAGTGTATGATGTCATTGGTAGGTTTAGTTGTTTGACCTTGAAGGTCACCTGAAGGTCAAGGTCATATAAAGGTCAAGGTCAAGCATGTGAGTCGTACGGGCTTTGCCCTTCTTGTTTATTTTCATATTTGTTCATGTGTGTGTAACTTTGTCAGTGCATTTTTACGATCATTAATACATTTTTATAGGCAAGTCCTGCCTGTGCACTCACTCTACATGCAGTACTGGACTGTTCATCATTTCTTGGTCATTTGTCGTGTGTTCACTTTAGAGCCTGGCGCTGTGCACGGCGGCCATCATGTTCATGCTGAGCCAGGACCGACTGAACATGGACCTGGAGCAGGACAGCCTGACCCTGATGCTGCAGCTGCTGGAGGTCAACAACGACCTGGAGGCAGACAAGGACTACCCGCCCGCCATCCTCAAGGAGCTGGAACGGACCACAGAAAGGGTGAAGCACATGTGCGACCCAACCAAAATTGACCTGGACACCATCTCGGTAGGTCTCGCTTGGATTGTTCTATGACCTGTCTAGAGACATCTTTTAGTTGTCTTACGCTGCTGTTTGACTGGCTGATGACTAGACAGTGACCCTGCATGGGATGCTTTTTGGAAATAATCTGCAAAATAGGTCATCAAGTACCTGACAATGCATTTTGAGATAATGCTGTATCTCAAACAATAATATTTCAGTATTTGAGTTATCAGGATTCTCTTTTTTCTTTTGATTCTTTTTATGTTCTTTCTTCTTAAAAAACATTTTAGTTTATATTTTGTTAAAAAAGACACCAGACAGAAATTACCATTTTTCCTAATTAAACCTGGTTTTCCCATGCAGGGTCAGATAGGATCTGTAGCACTTTCTTGAAAGAGAGTTTAATATCAGCAACTTGGTAGGAATTTGTATGAAGACAGGTAGACATTCATGGTGAACATTCAGGGCAAAAGGGACTGTTTGTAGTGCGGGAGCTGAGACAAAATTGAAATATTGAATAGAGTGTCAGTAATCTTTTGGAAGCTATTGTTCACGGAAAGGGAGTTTTGTGTGTGTGTGTGTAGGTGTGGATTTGGTATTGGTTGTAAGTGGGAAGTCTCGGGTGTTGCTGAGTGTTGCATGGTACTGTGTTGAGTGGTGCTGAGTGTTGAGTGGTGCTGAGTGTTGAGTGGTGCTGAGTGTTGCGTGGTGCTGTGTTGAGTGGTGCTGAGTGTTGCGTGGTGCTGTGTTGAGTGGTGCTGAGTGTTGCGTGGTGCTGTGTTTTGTGGTGTTGAGTGGTGCTGAGTGTTGAGTGGTGCTGAGTGTTGTGGTGATGAGTGTTGAGTGGTGCTGAGTGTTGCATGGTGCTGTGTTGAGTGGTGCTGAGTGTTGCGTGGTGCTGTGTTGAGTGGTGCAGAGTATTGCATGGTGCTGAGTGTTGCGTGGTGCTGAGTGTTGGGTAGTGTTGAGTGGTGCTGAGTGTTGCATGGTTCTGTGTTGAGTGGTGAGTGGTGCCGAGTGTTGAGTGGTGCCGAGTGTTGAGTGGTGCCGAGTGTTGAGTGGCACCGAGTGTTGAGTGGTGCTGAGTGTTGCGTGGTGCTGTGTTGCATGATGCCGAGTGTTGTGTGGTGCTGTGTTGTGTGGTGCCGAGTGTTGCGTGGTGCTGAGTGGTGCATGGTGCTGAGTGGTGCATGGTGCTGAGAGTTGTGTGGTGCTGAGTGTTGCATGGTGCTGAGTGGTGCATGGTGCTGGGTGTTGCATGGTGCTGTGTTTCGTGGTGCCGAGTGTTGCATGGTGCCAAGTGTTGCGTGGTGCCGAGTGTTGCATGGTGCTGGGTGTTGTGTGGTGCCGAGTGTTGTGTGGTGCTGGGTGTTGCGTGGTGCTGAGTATTGTGTGGTGCTAAGTGTTGTGTGGTGCTGAGTGTTGAGTGGTGCTGGGTGTTGCATGGTGCTGAGTGGTGCATGGTGCTGAGAGTTGTGTGGTGCTGAGTGTTGTGTGGTGCTGAGTGTTGCGTGGTGCTCAGTGTTGAGTGGTGCCGAGTGTTGTGTGGTGCCGAGTGTTGCGTGGTGCCGAGTGTTGCATGGTGCTGTGTTGCATGGTGCTGGGTGTTGTGTGGTGCTGAGTGTTGTGTGGTGCTGGGTGCTGCGTGGTGCTGAGTATTGTGTGGTGCTAAGTGTTGTGTGGTGGTGAGTGTTGAGTGGTGCTGGGTGTTGCATGGTGCTGAGTGGTGCATGGTGCTGAGAGTTGTGTGGTGCTGAGTGTTGTGTGGTGCTGAGTGTTGTGTGGTGCTGAGTGTTGCATGGTGCTGTGTGTTGCGTGGTGCTGAGAGTTGTGTGGTGCTGAGTGTTGAGTGGTGCTGGGTGTTGCATGGTGCTGAGTGGTGCATGGTGCTGGGTGTTGCATGGTGCTGAGTGTTGCATGGTGCTGGGTGTTGCATGGTGCTGGGTGTTGAGTGGTGCTGGGTGTTGCATGGTGCTGAGTGTTGCGTGGTGCTGGGTGTTTCGTGGTGCTGAGTGTTGTGTGGTGCTGGGAATTGCATTGTGCTGGGTGTTGCGTGGTGCTGAGAGTTGTGTGGTGTTGAGTGTTAAGTAGTGCTGGGTGTTGAGTGGTGCCGAATGTTGAGTGGTGCTGGGTGTTGAGTGGTGCTGGGTGTTCCATGGTGTTGCGTGGTGCTGGGTGTTGAGTGGTGCTGGATGTTGTGTGGTGCTAGGTGTTGTGTGGTGCTGGGTGTTGAGTGGTGCTGAGTGTTGCATGGTGCTGAGTGTTGAGTGGTGCTGGGTGTTGAGTGGTGCTGGGTGTTGCATGGTGCTGAGTGGTGCTGAGTGTTGAGTGATGCTGAGTGTTGAGGGGTGCTGAGTGTTGAGTGGTGCTGTGTGTTGAGTTGTGTTGAGTGGTGCTGAGTGTTGAGTGGTGTCGTGTTGCCTCTTGCTGGGTGTTGCATGGTGTTGGTGTTGCGTGGTGCTGGGTGTTGCGTCAGGGTTCGTACAGGTCATGAAAAACCTTAAAAGTACTTAGATTTTGACACCCCTTTTTTAAGGCCTTAAAAGTCCTTCGAAATTAAAGTTTTCTATCAGTTTACTAGCAAGGTGCTTAAAAGTCCTTCGAAAATGGGATTTTCCTTGAAATAATTTCAAAGCAGTACTTTAGTTTAAGAATAACTGAGAAAAAAATGACATTTTCATTTCGATGTCGCCAACAAAGCGTCTGCTACCAGCATTTTTGCAGAAGGGAAGCGACTCTGACCCCCTATATGCAGGAGTGACCTCCCCTGATAAATTTACCTCTTGCTAGTTAGTGGTGGTGGCTTGTGCCGGTGAAACTTGCGCCATTTTGGAAACTGAAAGATGCCTGGAAGGTGTTTATTCAATGATAAGTGGTTGGAATCGGCCGAATTCAGAGAGTGGCTGCAACGTGATCCAAAGGGAAACACCCGGAAAGCTTATTGTTCAGTGTGCAAAAAAACTTTTGATGTTGCTGCTGGCGGTCATTCTTCTGTACTGGCGCACCACAAGGGGGCAAAACATGAACGTTTTGTAAAAGCTTCAAGACCTGCCGTGCCCATGTCCGCATTTCTCGAAAAGACTGGGCCTTCAACTTCAACTGTAACCCATGCTGCGACTAGTAGTTCTACTGTCAGTACCAGGCCTTCTTCTGCTCAGCCATTTTCCAGCACAGATACTTTGAAAGCTGAAATAATCTGGACATTGAAAGCGGTCAGCAGCCACTACAGCTATAAATCATGTGAAGACAACGGCAAAGTGTTTGCAGCAATGTTTCCTGACAGCCAGATTGCAGCCAGTTACAAGTGTGGAGAAAGGAAGTCGTCATACTTGTCAACATTTGGAATCGCTCGCCATTTCTTTAATGAACTGAAGGACAGAGTGAAATCTGAGACATCCTACGTCTTGTTATTTGACGAGAGCCTGAATGATGATCTGCAGCAAAAGCAGCTGGATATCCATGTGAGGGTGTGGGAGAATAATGTGGTGGCGACAAACTACCTTCGTTCAGAATTCATGGGGCATGCGGCAGCAGTTGACCTTCATGAGCGCCTTGAGCCCGTGATCCTCGAGTTTGGTCATCGCAAGCTTCTGCAGCTATCCATGGATGGCCCTAACGTGAACTGGAAGCTATATGAGTAAGTTTTATTTTGAATTAACAATTTCTATTTTTGTTAATAGGCCTATATGTGTTTACTGCAACTGTTTTTATTTTTATTTTTGTTTTTAAAAAATACACTGCTTTATCATTTCTTAATCTGGTTAACTCTTTCATTGCCACATGTGATAGACATTGCCTTTCAGCAAAGAAGTTTGTTCTTTTTAAGAAGCAGCACTTCGACATTTACTATGTTAGATGTTAGAGGCTGTAGACATTATAATTTATGCACTGCAATATATAATTACTAATTCTGATATTATTGTTTAATTTATGATTATTATTATTTTTTTATATATTTATTAATTAATTATTTTATTGCTTGTTTTAATTTGATATATTTGTTATTTTTTAGGGGCGTACATCACTTTTTTGTTTAAAATAGGAAAGAATGAAATGAGTAAATAATAAATGAAATATTTATTTTAAAAAAATGAAGGGGAAAAAAGAGGAGGATGGAGGACCCCAATAATGTGTTATAAAAAGGAGGTATGTTAAAGTACACAGATCAACTCCATCACTAAAATAGGTCTATGTTTTATACATGTTTATGTGTCATAAATGACTTAAATTTACTTTGTTTTTAAAGAATGATGATTAAGATAGACATGAGTAAGAGAAAAATGTGTGTTTAGTGTGGGGTATGTGTGTATTTAAAGGGAGAAGCGAGTCAGAGATCCCTCAGTTGTTCTTTATAAAGTTCGTAAAATGTCCTTTAAAAAGTCCTTTAAAAGTCCTTAAAAAGTCCTTACTTTTTGTGGACGATAACCTGTATGAACCCTGTGCGTGGTGCTGGGTGTTGTGTGATGCTGGGTGTTGCGTGGTGCTGAGTGTTGAGTGGTGCTGAGTGTTGCGTGATGCTGAGTGTGTTGAGTGGTGCCGAGTGGTGCATGGTGCTGGGTGTTGCATGGTGCTGGGTGTTGCGTGGTGCTGAGTGTTGCATGGTGCTGAGTGTTGAGTGGTGCTGAGTGTTGCATGGTGCTAGGTGTTGTGTGGTGCTGGGTGTTGCATGATGTTGAGTGGTACTGAGTGGTGCCGAGTGTTGAGTGATGCTGGGTGTTGTGTGGTGCTGAGTATTGCATGGTGCTGAGTGTTGCATGGTGCTGAGTGTTGCGTGGTGCTGTGTTGAGTGGTGCTGAGTGTTGCGTGGTGCTGGGTGTTGCGTGGTGCTTAGTATTGCATGGTACTGAGTGTTGCGTGGTGCTGGGTGTTGCATGGTGCTGGGTGTTGTGTGGTGCTGGGTGTTGTGTGGTGCTGGGTGTTGTGTGGTGCTGGGTGTTGAGTGGTGCTGAGTGTTGCATGGTGCTGAGTGTTGAGTGGTGCCGAGTGTTGCGTGGTGCCGAGTGTTGCATGGTGCCGAGTGTTGCATGGTGCTGAGTGTTGCATGGTGCTGGGTGTTGTGTGGTGCTGAGTGTTGCATGGTGCTGGGTGTTGCATGGTGCTGGGTGTTGTGTGGTGCTGGGTGTTGTGTGGTGCTGGGTGTTGAGTGGTGCTGAGTGTTGCATGGTGCTGAGTGTTGCGTGGTGCTGAGTGTTGAGTGGTGCCAAATGGTGCATGGTGCTGGGTGTTGCATGGTGCTGGGTGTTGCATGATGCTGAGTGTTGCGTGGTGCTGGGTGTTGCGTGGTGCTGGGTGTTGCGTGGTGCTGAGTGTTGCGTGGTGTTGAGTGGTGCTGAGAGTTGCGTGGTGTTGAATGGTGCTGGGTGTTGAGTGGTGCTGGGTGTTGCGTGGTGCTGAGTGTTGCGTGGTGCTGAGTGTTGAGTGGTGCTGAGAGTTGCGTGGTGTTGAGTGGTGCTGAGTGTTGAGTGGTGCTGGGTATTGCATGGTGCTGGGTATTGCATGGTGCTGGGTGTTGTGTGGTGCTCGGTGGTGCGGAGTGTTGAGTGGTGCTGAGTGTTGCATGGTGTTGAGTGGTGTTGAGTGGTGCTGAGTGTTGAGTGGTGCTGAGTGTTGCCTTGTGCTGAGTATTGAGTGGTGCTGGGTGTTGCGTGGTGCTGGGTGTTGAGTGGTACTGAGCATTGAGTGTGTTGAGTGGTGCTGAGTGTTGCATGGTGTTGAGTGTTGCGTGGCGCTGAGTGTTGCGTGGTGCTGAGTGTTGAGTGGTGCTGAGTGTTGCGTGGTGCTGAGTGGTGCGGAGTGTTGAGTGGTGCTGGGTGTTGCATGTTGCTGGGTGTTGAGTGGTGTTGAGTGGTGCTGGGTTTTGCATGGTGCTGGTTGTTGCGTGGTGCTGAGTGTTGAGTGGTGCTGATTATTGCATGATGGACAGAGTGCTCCATGCCTGACCAGTCTCTATCCTCCTCTCTGCTCCAGACCGGCCTGTTGGCCATGGAGGCCTTGCTCAGCCTCACATCGCGCCGCGCTGGCGAGTGGTTCAAGGAGGAACTTCGCACGCACCACGGCCTTGACCACATTGTGGAACTGAGTAAGAACTTTTTCCTCTTGTTTCTAAAGACAGAGCTCAGCAGTATACGCACAACAACAAAATCTTTGTCGTTACACCAACATCATTGACAACAACAACCATTGGTCTCTTCTAAAGACACAACTCAGTAGTGTACTCACAACATCAACATGTTTGTCATTTCATCAACATCATTGACAACAACAACCATTGGTGTCTTCTAAAGACGCAACTCAGTAGTATACTCACAACAACAACATGTTTGTCATTTCATCAACATCATTGACAACAACAACCATTGGTGTCTTCTAAAGACGCAACTCAGTAGTATACTCACAACAACAACATGTTTGTCATTTCATCAACATCATTGACAACAACAACCATTGGTGTCTTCTAAAGACGCAACTAAGTAGTGTACTCACAACAACAACATGTTTGTCATTTCATCATCATTGACAACAACAACCATTGGTGTCTTCTAAAGACGCAACTCAGTAGTGTACTCACAACAACAACATCTTTGTCGTTACATCAACATAACTAACAACAACAACCATATCTCTCTTCTAAAGACAAAGCTCAATACATACTCACAACAACAACTTTGTCATTGACAACAACTTGGTCATTGATAGCATCATCATCACTGACAACAACAATCATTTGTCTCATCTTATGACAAGGCTCAGCAGTATACTCACAACAGTGAATTAAAGATCATTGACCACAACAACCATTTGTCTCTTCTTATGACAACAGCTTAGCAGTATAGTCATCAATGTCATTGACAACATCAATGTCATTGACAACAACATCAACATCATTGTAAAAAACAGCAACAAGGAGGCTAATTGCCTGAGGAAGTTCCAACAATCACTTGTTTCTTATAAAGACAAAAGCACACATAAAGACAATAACCGTAACAGTGCCAGAAACACCAACAGTAACAGAGAGAACTGTTGGATCAAGCAGTTTTAACAGTCTCCTGAATGCCCTGTGCAACAAGACACATTATTTTCATGCAGGATCGAGTTTCGCCCATGCAGTGTCCATCATTTTAGAGCCATGGGCATTTTTGGACGAGCTCTACAGTTGTTGTTGCCTTGCCTGTTAAACTGTAACTGTGGAAGACAGTTTACCAGCCTTGTTAGTTCTAGTGGTTGTGCAGAGATAGAAAGAAACTTGCCAATCCAAAATCACAAATGTGGCATCACGCAACATTTCCACACCTAATATCCTTTCTTTGAATAGACATGGCCGACTTAGACAAAATATGTGAGTGTCAGTGAAGTTAGTAAAAGGGCCGAAACACTTGGACGAAGGGGCTCTTGGCTTGTTTTGACTTCGGTCCCTCTAAAGAACTGTCTGCCTGGCTGGCCATCATTTTGTGTGAGTTTACTGGCCACTAGTTGTTTGGCTATTATGATGGCTCAGAGAAATTATCTTGTCAAACATCAAATTAGAAATTCCATCACTGATAGTGAGCAATGAGGAGATGCAGTTTTGTACAGGAGGATTTGCATTCTTGTCTTTCTTATTGCAGGTCAATCCACGTGCTCCAGTAAGATTTTCAGAGCTGATCTTCTCGTCAACATACAATCGCCCACGCCTACCTTGTCCCCATATGCAGGGCGGGGCTGTAACCGGTGTCATCCGGGAGGTCTTAGGGAGAACCAACGTGAGCTACCATAACGAGATTCTGGTCTATCTGGTAGTAAGACAACTGCTGCTCTAACCTGCTGCTGTGCTAGAGTGATTGTGTATGGCTTTGTTGTCATGGTTGTATTGGGATTGGCTGCTGGGGGATGCTAAGTCTCAGTTTTATTGATTATTAAGGCAGTGTTTGGACAGTTTTCTTGTGTGTTTTGGTTTGTTGAATGACTCATTCAGTTCTTTGTGTGACAGCTCCCAACATAAGTAGCTCAATTCTTCTTGTGTTCTCTGCTCTCCTCCCCCCCCCCGCCTCAACCGCCCCATCCCACCACCTCTGCGTCTCCCTACCTCATCCCCCTCCCCCCCCCCCCCCCCCCCCACCCCTCTCCCCCCCTCTGCCCCCCCCCCCCCCCCCCCCCCCCACAAGCACCACCACCTCCCCCCACACTCCCCTACCCAGACCCAAATACCACCACCCTTTCTTCTGCATTTTCTTCTGCATTTTCATCGGGCATTAAAAATAGAAGAAAAGAACTCTTGCTCCCTGCTCATTATTAACAAGGCGACGATACCTGTCTAGTTGTAGAATTACTATTTTATTCTCATGAGATGTGCCAAGGGTTCTGACTGCTTTAGGTCATCTTGCGCTGGGGACAGTTTTAAAAATCTCTGGGGGGTGTGTTGGGGGGGCTTGTGGGCATTTTCAATAAATGTGTCAAAGGAGATTTGTGATGCAGTAAGTTGACTAATGAACAGGTGCTTAGTGATGTCTTTTTAATGCCATTGTCTGTTCATGGATATTTGTTGTGTTGTTTGGAAAAGGAGATATAAGGTTATGCAGAGCTTCATTCTCTTGGAAATGTCAAGACAGGTAAAATATTCATCATCCTCTTCATTTCACAGTTTGTTATACCCCATTTTCAAAGCAATATATTTGATTGCTTCATTTTCATTTAAATTAAATCACAATCACTCGAATTGATGTGCTCTCCACGTAGATGAATAATCACAGTTATAATTAAGAATAATTAAGTTGGAGATGTTGTGATAGATGCATGTGCATGGGAGTTAGCACAATTGACTGATTTTGCTCTTGAAAAATTTATCTCAGATACTTCACGTCTTTGTGGTAAGGTATTGCCTAGCCATTGTGTGGGTTTAGTGTTATGGGGTTTACTTGTGTGCAATGTTCGATTTAAATTATTGTTTCTTGTTGACTCACATGCGAAGCAAAAGTGAGTCTATGTACTCAGCCGTGTCGTCCGTCTGGGCGTAAAAAACTTTAACGTTGGATTTTTCTCGGAGACTATTAAGTCTATCAACACCAAATGTGGCATGATGGTGTATGATGACAAGGCCTCAAAAAACATACATAGTGACTTGACCTTGCTTCAAGGTCAAGGTCACAGGAGCCATAAATGTGGTCTCAAAAACAGTCATTTTTCACATTTTCCCAATTTTCTCCCACGTTATTGAGAATGGCGACCTTAGCTACAAGTGTTATATAGGTCAAAGCAAGCCCTATCTTTTGATACCAGTTTGGTTGACCTTGCTTCAAGGTCAAGGTCACAGGAGCTCTTCAAAGTTGGATTGTATACATATTTTGAAGTGACCTTGACCCTGAACTATGGAAGATAACTGTTTCAAACTTAATAATTATGTGGGGCACATGTTATACTTTCATCATGAGACACATTTGTTCACATATCATCAAGGTCAAGGTCACTTTGACCCTTATGAAATGTGACCAAAATGGGGTAGTGAACCACTAAAAGTGACTATATCTCATGGTAGAAAGTGCCAATAAGCACCATTGTGCTTCCTATGTCTTGAATTAACAGCTTTGTGTTGCATGACCTTGGATGACCTTGACCTTGGGTCAAGGTCACATGTATTTTGGTAGGGAAAATGTGTAAAGCATTTCTTAGTGTATGATGTCATTGACATTGGTAGGTTTAGTTGTTTGACCTTGACCTTGAAG
>JAWQFJ010012557.1:7500-40000 GCA_034096865.1 Theodoxus fluviatilis | reverse complement strand
TCAGTTATGGCAAACATTATGGAAAAGCAGCATCGCTAATCATTTTGTAAAAAGAATCTGTCTCAACTGACAGTCCCTTTTAAATCTCTGAATCCAAAGAATTATGATTTGGTAAGAAAAAAGAGCCACACCATTATAGAATAGCAGGCTTACTACTTTTAAACACAAAAAATGACAATAAATTACCACCATAAGGCAAAAATGTGGGACATAGCTATTTTATATGTGGCATGAAGATTTGAAACTGTTTCATCAGTGATAAATCTGGTTCTTATTCCAAAGTAAATTATTTCAGAGTAAATGGAGCTAAAAGGAGAAGAAAAAAATATTTCTTGAGTGAATAACATTTACAGGTCCGATGAAGTAGCAACATTTTTTGTCCAGTTAATTGTAATCTGACTTTAAAATTTTATCTGATTATTATACAATTATACATGATCTACTTGAGTCCAGTTCTCTGTGTTTATTCCCAATTCATGATACTTTTCCATTAATTTGAAATGATATTGCATATGTTGAATGAGAGAGTGCTTTGATTTTGTTGTTGCTACTGTTGTTGTTGCTGTTAAAGTTTGTTTTGTTCTCTTAGTCTCAAGAATTGATGCTAGTTCTCTCTCTCTCTCTCTCTCTCTCTCTCTCTCTCTCTCTCTCTCTCTCTGTCTGTCTGTCTGTCTGTCTGTCTCTCTCTCTCTCTCTCTCTCTCTCTCTCTCTCTCTCTCTCTCTCTCTCTCTCCCCTCTCTCTCTCTCTCTCTCTCTCCCCCCCTCTCTCTCTCTCTCTCTCTCTCTCTCTCTCTCTCTCTCTCTCTCTCTCTCTCTCTCTCTCTCCATACACAAACTTGCTACGGGCCAGCAGTCTAGCAATAAAATTCAGATTATGTTCAGTTCTTTCTTTTTTTACACTCATACACACACACACACACACACACACACACACACACACACACACACACACACTCACAGATCCAAATGAATACATGTAAAGGTGATAGAGGCTCCAATAAATGGAGTTGGAAGTCCTGCACTGCAGTTAACCCTTGCAGTGCTGCGAGGCAGAAATATCCTATTCAATTTCTGTCCAGGAGTCCATTATGGCCAACTTCATGTCATCTCTCCCTCTTTCTACCCCACCCCCACCCTCACCCCCCTCTTTGTGTTCTTGGAGATGAATACATGAGTAATATCAAATTATTAAATGTGGGAAATCTATGCTCATTTCAAAAATGAAGACAATTTTAGATCAAAGTTGTTTGAAATTTTTTTATTGCTTTTTTTAATCACATGCGAAGCAAAAGTGAGTCTATGTACTCACCCGTTTCGTCCGTCCGGGCGTCTGTGAAAAACTTTAACGTTGGATTTTTCTCGGAGACTATTTAAGTCTATCAACACCCAATTTGGCATGATGGTGTATGATGACAAGGCATCAGAAAACATACATAGTGACTTGACCTTGCTTCAAGGTCAAGGTCGCAGGGGCCATAAATGTTGTCTAAAAAACAGACATTTTTCACATTTTCCCAATTTTCTCTGAAGTGTTTTAGATTGGATACCTGACCTATATACGGTGTATAGGGCAAAGTAATCCCTATCTTTTGATACCAGTTTGATTGACCTTGCGTCAAGGTCACAGGAGCTCTTTAAAGTTGGATTGAATACATATTTTGAAGTGACCTTGACCCTGAACTATGGAAGATAACTCTTCCAAACTTCATAACATTGTAGTACACATGTTATACTTTCATACTAGGCAGACCTGTTTACACTACGCATTGAGCGTAGTAAACTACGCATTTGCATACTATACTACGCAACTACGCAAGTCTATTGTTTCTTACGCAAACGGTATTGTTTCAGCTACGCATATCACAATCCGCAATTTTCATCATCTCGCTTGACAGACTTTTTTCCGATCCATGATTTCGGGCGGAAGTCGTTTGCTGCGTGCAGGATTACGTCACTCTTCCGTGCCAGAAGTGGCGTCATTCTTCGCGCCAAGATATTACGTCCTCCTTCCTCCCTGCACTTCTCGTTGTCAACCTGTTTTACTGCCAACCCACGTGCGCTTTTTGAGACAATGGCTGAACGAAGAGCACACGAAACTGAAGATGAGAACTAAAGAAAATGACTCCGAAATGCCACCAACCAAAAAGAAGAAGACGAGCAAAGTGCCGAGCCAAGTCTTTCTGCCAAAATATCACGAGGAATACCCATGCCTTGTCACTTCGCGGAAAGGAAAACAGTTTGCTTATTCAGTTCATTTGCACTGTCTGCGACTCCCATTTTTCCGTCAGCCACGGTGGAAAGTTTGATTGTGCCCGTCATGTGAATAGTGCAGAGCTGCCAACCCACCATCATGCCAAAGAGTAGCATCCAGAGCTTTTTGGAGTAGCATTTAAGAAATAGGCGTAGCACACACGTAGAAGAAGGAAAATGCCGATGTTTGCGCAGGCGCAAAGCGCTGAACCGACGGCGTGAAGCGGGGGGGGGGAGGAACTCGGCGCTGAACCGTCGGCGTGAAGCGGGGGGGGGGGGTATTCTGCGTGGAGATCAAAAGTTCAGTTCGAGGCTTTGTAAAATCTTAGTTTTTCCCGGATGATCAGCGAAAGGCAAGACGAAACAAAAGAAAATGGATTTCTTTGTGAAGAAAGGTGTCGACAAGGAGGCAGAGGACCAGGCCAAAAAGACTTTTGAAAGATGTGTCACCAAGGCGGAGACCATGATCTGTCACATCATTGCTGATGCGAATCTGCCAATCTCTCTAGTTCATTTGTATCATATTCCTCTGCGCCGGAAATAGGCTCAGCGGAAGGCTACATGATTGGGCTTTCCGTAATGCCAAAAGACCTCGTATCCAAGCACTCTAAATGACATTTTTTGACAACCAGGTTGTGCTTTTTCAAAACTTCGATATTGGGTACCTCTCTCAAATAATTAATTAATAAATAAAGGAATCTACAGTTTGCAAATCGATCACGCTCAAGTGTTGTGGAGACTCTACAGACTTCATTTCTGTGTTAAACCAAAGAACATAGACATGTCTATGTTCTTTGGTTAAACTTAAAACTCGATTTTTGATGATTTTTTACGAAGTAGCAAAGGCCGTGTGCCCCCTTAAATCCTCGTGTGTTGTCTACTTAGTATACTATAGTAGAAAGGCATTGTAGGCTTTCAGCCTATTGCCGTCTTTTTGTTATTTTGATCAGTCGTGGTTAAAGGTTATCTGGTTCGATCACTCTCTGATAATTTGCCTAACACCTAGTATTTCTTGATTAGTCTAGACTCCAGTCAGTGGAGTACATTTTATTCTGAAAGACTTTGTCCAGTTAATTTTTAAAGGCGTTTTGTGTATCTACACCGATGTCTCTTGTGATAGACTGTTCCACATGTTAGTGAAAAAATGCTTGTAAATATGAGTGTCAGCAGATTTCTTTGTTAGTTTGTCAATGATCTTGATTGATGAACTTCATGAAGCAATGAATAAATGTGAACTACATGTAGTAAAAAGAAGCAAACATTGTTTATGTTTTTGTAATAGGGCGACGAGAAATTCGGAATGTGTTGCTATTGCAGAGGCCGCTATTGCGGGATTTTTTGGGGTCAAAAGTTCTTAAGGTCATTTTGATTCTTTTGTCCTAAAACGCTTTAAAAAAAAACATAAAATTTTTGTTACTTAAAAAACAACTTTGACATTTTTTCGGTTTTTATCAATAACTGGTGAAGCTTTATATTCTAACCCAATCCCACGTTTGACTCTCAACGGGTGGTCCCTACGCCCTAACTCCAGGGCCCGACGCTGATGTTGGTCACAAACGTGACAAGAAGTAACGTGTCCGGGTTTAGATGAAACTCCCCGGACGGGCTAAGTCAGTCACGCAGGGTGGTGGGTGCGGCCTAGGCTGAGCACCATCCGTAAAACCCGATTATTTTTTTAAGTAACAAAATTTTTTATTTTTTTTTTGGCGTTTTAGGACAAAAGAATCAAAATGGTCTTAATTAAGAACTTTTGACCCCAAAAATCCCGCAACAGAAAAAAAAAACGAAAAAATTTCTAAGTTAAAAAAGTTACAAAATTATTGTTTTTTAGGCGTTTTAGGACAAAAGAATCAAAATGGCCTTAAAAACTTTTGACCCCAAAAAGTCCCGCAATAGCGCCCCCCCCCAACCCCCCAGACCCCAGAAATTCTACTCATTCATTTACAAAACTACACATTTCTTCACTTTTGCTCCACACAAACTACACATGCAAAGTTTTAGGGGTAAACAGGTCTGACTAGGTCACCTGTGTTGTCCGTCCGGGCGTCCGTCCGGGCGTCCTGTCATCCGTTAAAAAAACTTTAACGTTGGATTTTTCTCGGAGACTATTAAGTCTATCAACACCCTATTTGGCATGATGGTGTAGGATGACAAGGCATCAAAAAACATACATAGTGACTTGACCTTGCTTCAAGGTCAAGGTCACAGGAGCTCTTTAAAGTTGGATTGTATACATATTTTGAAGTGACCTTGACCCTGAACTATGGAAGGTACCTCTTCCAAACTTCATAACATTGTAGTACACATGTTATACTTTCATACTAGGTCACCCGTTTCGTCCGTCCAGGCATCCGGGCGTCCTGTCGTCCGTAAAAAAAACATTAACGTTGGATTTTTCTCGGAGACTATTAAGTCTACACCCAATTTGGCATGATGGTGTATGATGACAAGGCGTCAAAAAACGTACATAGTGACTTGACCTTGCTTCAAGGTCAAGGTCGCAGGGGCCATAAATGTTGTCTAAAAACAGCCATTTTCAAATTTTCTCAATTTTCTCTGAAGTTTTGTCATTAGATACCTCACCTATATATGGTATTTAGGGCAAAGTAAGCCCTATCTTTTGATACCAGTTTGGTTGACCTTGCTTCAAGGTCAAGGTCACAGGAGCTCTTCAAAGTTGGATTGTATACATATTTTGAAGTGACCTTGACCCTGAACTATGGAAGATAACTGTTTCAAACTTAATAATTATGTGGGGCACATGTTATACTTTCATCATGAGACACATTTGGTCACATATCCTCAAGGTCAAGGTCACTGACCCTTATGAAATAGGACCAAAATGGGGTAGTGAACCACTAAAAGTGACCATATCTCATGGTGGAAAGTGCCAATAAGCACCATTGTGCTTCCTATGTCTTGAATTAACAGCCTTGTGTTGCATGACCTGTGATGACCTTGACCTTGGGTCAAGGTCACATGTATTTTGGTAGGAAAAATGTGTAATGCATTTCTTAGTGTATGATGTCATTGCTAGGTTTAGTTGTTTGATCTTGACCTTGAAGGTCAAGGTCATGTAAAGGTCTAGGTCAAGCATGTGAGTCGTATGGGCTTTGCCCTTCTTGTCAAAAAATTAGTAACAGCTCTAAGTTCACTGTAACTCAAAACTGATAAGAGGTAGATGCAACCTATTTAAACATTAGTAGAATTTACCCAAAGTGTCATCAGCAGGAAAAACAAAAACAAAACTGGCATAGCTGAATGATTCTGGGCTAAATGTATGGCCTTTTGAGACTCCAGAAATGGTTTTACAAGTCACAAAGTGAAGCATCACGTGTACTTCAAAACAATGTGTACGTACCCTAATTCTGGGTGGTAGATGAAACTATTCAGTGTCAGTGCTAGATTGGTTCTTTATCTTCCTATCTCGAAACTCTAAAAACCCTGTACGGCTTTAGTGAGTCAAGTGATTCCTCCCTTAAAAAACCAGATCGATGTGTGTGTGCATGCATGTGTATGGGTGCGGGCATGTGAGTGTGTGTGTGTGTGAGTTTGTGTGTGTGTTTGTGTGTGTAATTCTTGTGGCATTAGGATAATAATTGTCTTTTCAAGTGAGGAAACATGTTCGAAGGGTTGGGTTGGCTTGGGTGTGTGTAACCTTTAACAGGAGAAAAATAGGTCAAGCATGGAATAAAATGCTGTATTTGAAGG
The DNA here is from genome assembly GCA_034096865.1 of Theodoxus fluviatilis. Lineage (NCBI taxonomy): Eukaryota > Metazoa > Mollusca > Gastropoda > Cycloneritida > Neritidae > Theodoxus > Theodoxus fluviatilis. The sequence goes on along the minus strand of JAWQFJ010012557.1, from coordinate 34,038 downwards.
AATCTGACCTGACTGAGGTCACACACACACACACACACACACACACACACACTCACACTCACACACACACACACACACACACACACACACACACACACACACAGGTACGAGTGACCATTTAACCCCCATGCTGCCCAGAAGGGAAGGGAAATGGATTCTGTATCTCATTCTGGCTTATTTCATTGAGCTATAATGAGGTGAATATGTCATTAGTTTCATCTCTGAAAGTTCAGGGCTGCTAGGACTGCAAGGACGTGTTTTTATTTCCAGATTTCCTACGTGAATGCTGACAATGTGAGCTGCCTGATTTCGTACAAGGACGGACTCCTGGTCACCCTGACCTGCAGGTAAGGGTCCTGAATGTGCCCACTGTCCAAGGCACAGTTTCTAGCATTCAATAATGCTGTGCTCAGATCCGCTGTGGTTACAGCTACATTACAAAGCTGCCTGTCATGCACTTATACATGGTGTTTGCAAGGGATGCTTACTGACACCTGATCTCTTCAAGGTTCTTTTCTCTCTTTTTTTTCAGCATTGATTTTGTGCCTCTGATAGATAGATCTTGCATTTGAGTTTTCTCGCGAAGTACTTGACCAGTAAAGTTTGGATGACTTCTTCCAAGTGTGCTGTTAAATGAACTTGAAGTTTTTGGACAGATGAAATGCTCACAGAAAAAAATGTTAACAAGAAAGTGCTGATGACACGTGCCTCTGCTTCTAAAGTCTCTTCTTTTCTTTTCTTTCTTTCTTTTTTTTTTTTTTTGGGGGGGGGGAGCAATGGCTTGTACTCTTGGAGCTCATTAACATATTAATCCTCAGGTACCAATGCGAAAAGGTCATGGTGACACATGGATGTACTCTGACATGAGACAGAATTTTTTTGTGTCTAAGTTAGAGATGCTGAGCCATGTTGATCCTTGGTAACTCCTTCTTAGAGCGCTTCACTACATTCACTATGGTGGCTGCAATGCTTTCTATATATATACAATTCTGTGGGGTTTATATTTATTTTATGCTTTTTTGTTTGTTTTTTTGTTTGTTTTTTTGTTTGTTTTTTTTTGTTTGTTTTTTATTGGGGGGGGGGGGGGGGGGGGGCGTCTGTGGTTGTTTTTTCCCTATCTGACATTCCTTTGCTTTGGCATCTCCAGGATGCTGCGTTTGTTTGCTGAGTGCGTCCCTGCCCACCCACTGACACAGGACGCTGCTGAGAACAAGGAAGTGAAGGAGTCGGCAGCTTACAACCTTTTCACCTGCTTCCTGGCCCTGCTCCGCGTCATGCTAAACCTCTCTCATGACAACGGTGAGTTACAACTTGTTTATTGTAGAACAGCTTAAGTTCCTGGTGAACTTGTCACAAACACAAGTTAGGTCTTCTGCCAGATCATAGATCTGTAGCCTGCTGAAAACATTTCTTGCGTTAGGCTGTTGATTCCATTGATGTTGCACTATTTGTTTTCTCCCCCTTTTTCTGTATTTGTTGCTTATGTGTGTCCTTATGAGTGATATCAGAATTATCAATTTTTGAAACTATGCTTTTTTCCCAACCTGTGTATGTAGCAGGAAAGTCATCCTCACCACTCAGAATATTTTTTTACACATAAAGATAAATGCTTCAAGTAATCGATTCCTGTTATAGGGATGTTTGTGTTTGTTTTGTCTCCAGGTGTGTCTGTGTGTACAGGCATGCATGTGTGCGTGTGTGTATGCGTGCATGCGCACACATATGTGCATTGTGGCATGCTGTAGCGTGTGTTCATGTGTGGGGAAGATAGTTTTATTGCAATGTTAAAGGGAGAAATGGGCAAAAGAGAGGATATATTTACTACAATGATTTTTCAAACATAAAAATAAGTAAAAACCACTTTTGCTCAATGGAGAAAAAAAGAAGTAATCTCGTAATTATTCAGAATGGCCATCATTGCACATAATTTTCAATATTTTTCTAAAAGGTACAGCTCAAAATCTGTATACAGCAAAGCTAAAATTTTTTACTCACATGCGAAGCAAAAGTGAGTCTATGTACTGAGCCGTGTCGTCCGTCCGTCCGTCCGTCCGGGCGTCCGGGCGTCCGTCCGTCCGGGCGTCCGTAAAAAACTTAAACGTTGGATTTATCTCGGAGACTATTAAGTCTATCAACACCAAATGTGGCATGATGGTGTATGATGACAATGCCTCAAAAAACATACATAGTGACTTGACCTTGCTTCAAGGTCAAGGTCACAGGAGCCATAAATGTGGTCTCAAAAACAGTCATTTTTCACATTTTCCCAATTTTCTCCCACGTTATTGAGAATGACGACCTTAGCTACAAGTGGTATATAGGTCAAAGCAAGCCCTATCTTTTGATACCAGTTTGGTTGACCTTGCTTCAAGGTCAAGGTCACAGGAGCTCTTCAAAGTTGGATTGTATACATATTTTGAAGTGACCTTGACCCTGAACTATGGCAGATAACTGTTTCAAACTTAATAATTATGTGGGGCACATGTTATACTTTCATCATGAGACACATTTGGTCACATATCATCAAGGTCAAGGTCACTTTGACCCTTATGAAATGTGACCAAAATGGGGTAGTGAACCACTAAAAGTGACTATATCTCATGGTAGAAAGTGCCAATAAGCACCATTGTGCTTCCTATGTGATAGTATGTCTTGAATTAAGAGCTTTGTGTTGCATGACCTTGGATGACCTTGACCTTGGGTCAAGGTCACATGTATTTTGGTAGGAAAAATGTGTAAAGCATTTCTTTGTGTATGATGTCATTGGTAGGTTTAGTTGTTTGACCTTGACCTTGAAGGTCACCTGAAGGTCAAGGTCATATAAAGGTCAAGGTCAAGCATGTGAGTCGTATGGGCTTTGCCCTTCTTGTTGTTTCCTTTAATTTGTAATACCAGTATCTAAAACTTATCACATCCTTTGGGGAAAATTCAAAATACCTTTGGAAAGAATATTTACTTATTTTATTTACTCAAAAGAATCTCCTTTTTGACTCACATGCGAAGCAAAAGTGAGTCTATGTACTCACCCGTTTCGTCCGTCCAGGCATCCGGGCATCCGTAAAAAACTTTACCATTGGATTTTTCTCGGAGACTATTAAGTCTATCAACACCCAATTTGGCATGATGGTGTATGATGACAAGGCGTCAAAAAACATACACAGTGACTTGTCCTTGCTTCAAGGTCAAGGTTGTAGGGGCCGTTAATGTTGTCTAAAAAACAGCCATTTTTCACATTTTCCCAATTTTCTCTGACGTTTTTGAGATTGGATACCTGACCTATATATGGTATATAAGGCAAAGTAATCCCTATCTTTTGATACCAGTTTGATTGACCTTGCTTCAAGGTCAAGGTCACAGGAGCTCTTTAAAGTTGGATTGTATACATATTTTGAAGTGACCTTGACCCTGAACTATGGAAGATAACTCTTCCAAACTTCATAACATTGTAGTACACATGTTATACTTTCATACTAGGTCACCCGTATCGTCCGTTCAGGCGTCCGGGCATCCTGTCGTCCGTAAAAACCTTTAACATTGGATTTTTCTCGGAGACTATTAAGTCTTTCAACACCCAATTTGGCATAGTCTATCAACACCCAATTTGGCATGATGGTGTATGATGACAAGGCGTCAAAAAACATACATAGTGACTTGAAAACAGCCATTTTTCACATCCTCTCAGCATGTGAGTCGTGTGGGTGTTGCCCTTCTTCATTAGATTGTTTGAATGTATAGCTGCTGACCTAGGGGCTAATATCACAAACCCATTTGACAAGATGTTGCTACATGCATAAAGAATGCACCCTGAAAATTACAGACCTGCATAATGCTCAGAATATTTTCTGCATAATTTCAAGTTCACCTAAAGTAGTTAATGAGAAAACATGAAAAAAAGAAACCTTGGGAAAATTTGCCTTTTCCATCCTCTATGTATTTCCAACACTGCCAACAAAAATCAGCAGAGGGAAAGGTTCTTCCTTTGCATTTTTACATGTTTTCTAGCATGTTTTAAATAGAGAGACTATTGGAATTACATTTCAGAGGGTTAAAACAACTCAAAAATACCAGTGTCTCCACTGAAGAATGTCATGTATCATGTTTGCACAGTGTGTGCTTGACTTCTATGGTTACAGCTCTGACTACTAAAGTCTTCCAAGATTTTGAATTTTGAAAAAATGTCGTGTGGTGAAGAGTTTCTTGTTGGCACAAGATGGTGCATGTTAGTGCTGTGTGTCTGTGCAGATATGTGCAGCAAGAAGATGGGCCAGATAGATGGAGTCATCAACTGCATCATGATGTGCGTTGTCAACGTGGTGCATTTTGCTCCTACTGCCCAGCGCTTCGACATCCTTGTCCTGGTGAGTGCAACTCTGTCTCCCCCTCTCTCTCTCCCCCTCCCTCCCATCCCCCTGTGGGTTCGGGGTAAGAATAGACCCACCACGATTCGTAAGAGGTGAATAACTCGGACAACGTGGTTTGATTTGCGTTTGGTCTAAACTGCTCTAGTGATTATAGTGCTAAATGGCCTTACATAGCCTACAAAGGCTGATAGGCTGTAAAACACCATCCATCCATCCATTTCTCTCTCTCCCCCTCTCTCCCCCTGTGTGTTGGGGGTCAGAATAGACCCACCGCATCTCTCTACATGATTTGTAAGAGGCAGACACATTCTGACGACTTTCTCTTATTCTAACCAGCTCTAATGATGTTTGTGATCAGTGGCCTTATGTAGCCTGCAAAGGCTGTGAAACTCCATCCATCCACCCACCCACCCATCCATCCATCCATCCACCCACCGCACTAAATTTTTAACTGCCTATCACACTGGTACACTCACACACACATGGCTCCTTACTAGCATAACCCTCTAGCCAGAATGCAGTTGTCATGCAACTCCTCAACTGCGAAAACTCAGATGGAGCGAGAAATCTTTGAAAATGTCTTCACATATATCTTGCACAGATCAACAGATCCTGTGCATATACAGAAATCAGGTTATAATAAGGGAAATTATTTATCTCCTTCAGGAAGAAAACGAAAATTCACTCAAGTAAGAATTGCTAAGACTACCAGAACCTACCTGTGCCTTCGTCACCATTTCTACCTGTTTATCACTCTTTCTGCCTTAGCTTGTCAGTGAACAGGTGTTAGCTATATATGTCTTCATCACTACCTGTTCATCACTCTTTCTGCCTTAGCTTGTCAGTGAACAGAGGGTGTTAGGTATATATGTCTTCATCTCTACGTGTTCATCACTCTCTCTGCCTTAGCTTGTCAGTGAACAGAGGGTGTTAGCTATATATGTCTCCATTTCTACTTCTACCTGTGTATCCATGTATTCCTGTACTTGCTGTGTGTCCTGTTGTCTATTCTTTCATGTACTCACTTGTGTCTCTATCAGCCTATACATGTATTACCTATACTTTATATTTACCTATGTCTCTACCTGTATTTACATGTCTCTAAGTATACCTGTATTTAGATGTACTAACTTGTTTCTCGAAATCCATCATTATTTACCTGTCCAAACCTGTGTCTTCATGTCTGCCTGTATTTATATATACTTATCTATGACTATGTCTGCCTGTATTACTGTGCTAGCCTGTGTTTACCAATGCTAATTTATTCTTACATGCGTCTCCATATCTATCTGTGCTTACCTGTATATACCTATGTCTCCATGTCTACCTGTGCATTGCATACCTGTGCCTATTTGTGGTTACCTTAAACTTGCTTACCTGTACATTCCTGTGGTCACAGAGCCTGGGACTGCTGATCAACTTGGTGGAGCACTGCCCTGCCAACCGCCAGCAGCTGCTGGAGTCGACCGTCATCATCCAGGACGTGGGGCAGGAGCCCCAGAGCAGCAGCGCTCTTGAAGTTCTCATCGATGTGAGTAGTGTTACCTGGCGATGTGCCCTCCCCATGTCGCTGTCTGTCTGTCCTGGTGTTACCTGGCGATGTGCCCTCCCCATGTCGCTGTCTTTCTCTCCTGGTGTTACCTGGTGATGTGCCCTCCCCGTGTCGCTGTCTGTCTCTCCTGGTGTTACCTGGCTATGTGCCCTCCGCATGTCGCTGTCTGTCTCTCCTGGTGTTACCTGGTGATGTGCCCTCCCCATGTCGCTGTCTGTCTCTCCTGGTGTTACCTGGCGATGTGCCCTCCCCATGTCGCTGTCTTTCTCTCCTGGTGTTACCTGGCGATGTGCCCTCCCCATGTCGCTGTCTGTCTCTCCTGGTGTTACCTGGCGATGTGCCCTCCCCATGTCGCTGTCTGTCTCTCCTGGTGTTACCTGGCGATGTGCCCTCCCCATGTCGCTGTCTTTCTCTCCTGGTGTTACCTGGCGTTGTGCCCTCCCCATGTCGCTGTCTGTCTGTCCTGGTGTTACCTGGCGATGTGCCCTACCCTTGTCGCTGTCTGTCCTGGTGTTACCTGGCGATGTGCCCTACCCTTGTCGCTGTCTCTCCTGGTGTTACCTGGTGATGTGCCCTCCCCATGTCGCTGTCTGTCTCTCCTGGTGTTACCTGGCGATGTGCCCTCCCCATGTCGCTGTCTGTCTGTCCTGGTGTTACCTGGCGTTGTGCCCTCCCCATGTCGCTGTCGTCTGTCTGTCCTGGTGTTACCTGGCGATGTGCCCTCCCCTTGTAGCTGTCTGTCTCTCCTGGTGTTACCTGGCGATGTGCCCTCCCCATGTCGCTGTCTTTCTCTCCTGGTGTTACCTGGCGATGTGCCCTACCCTTGTCGTGGTCTGTCTCTCCTGGTGTTACCTGGTGATGTGCCCTCCCCAAGTCGCTGTCTGTCTCTCCTGGTGTTACCTGGCGATGTGCCCTCCCCATGTCGCTGTCTGTCTCTCCTGGTGTTACCTGGCGATGTGCCCTCCCCATGTCGCTGTCTGTCTGTCCTGGTGTTACCTGGCGATGTGCCCTCCCCATGTCGCTGTCTTTCTCTCCTGGTGTTACCTGGCGATGTGCCCTCCCCATGTCGCTGTCTGTCTGTCCTGGTGTTACCTGGCGATGTGCCCTCCCCATGTCGCTGTCTGTCTCTCCTGGTGTTACCTGGCGATGTGCCCTCCCCATGTCACTGTCTGTCTCTCCTGGTGTTACCTGGCAATGTGCCCTCCCCATGTCGCTGTCTGTCTCTCCTGGTGTTACCTGGCGATGTGCCCTCCTCATGCAGTTTTCTGTCATACGTAATCCTGTTGGATATCCTCACCGCTGTTTTATTGTGAGGAATTGTTATGTTAATTTCTGCATGATTGTTGAAACAAATATGTGGCAGGATTTGTTGTAGTTGCTCAGATTTTAAAAAAAAGGTAAATAATGGAATTGAATCTAAAGTCCGAGGTTGACTTTCCAAACTCGTTGCTTGTCTTACTGTATTCCTCGGACTGCAGGTGATGCGTAAAATAGAACCCAAACAACGGCGGTAAATGGCTGTGCTTGTCTGTGTTATTCTAGGAAGAATCAAGTACTGTCAAATAACTATCTTTCAAACACCTAACTAGAGGTTTTATTTGTTTGTTTTTCTTGTTTATTGCTGGATAATTTTTCCTGTCAATGAGTACTGCTGTTGTTATAGAAGTCTTCACCTCAATGTGCGGGATAATTTTTCCTGACAATGAGTACTGCTGTTGTTATAGAAGTCTTCACCTCAATGGACATACTGTTTTTCTCAGTCATAGTCGTTGCCTCTCCTTGATAAAGGTTACTTTTTCTCTGAGGTATTCACATTATTCTCCATTCTTTTGTTTCCAAACTTTTCATTGATTTCTCAGTACAAAAAAATGATCTCTCTCTCTCTCTGTCTCTCTCTCTCTCTCTCTCTCTCTCTCTCTCTCTCTCTGTCTCTCTCTCTGTCTCTCTCTCTCTCTCTCTCTCTCTCTCTCTCTCTCTCTCTCTCTCTCTCTCTCTCTCTCTCTCTCTCTCTCTCTCTCTCTCTCTCTCTCTCTCTCTCTCTCTCTCTCTCTCTCTCTCTCAGTTTATTTTACCTTTCACCATGTCAGGTTTATGATTAATATTTCCACTCTTTTGTTTCAAAACTTTACAATCAATTTTATCAATGTATTCTTTCATCAGGTAAAAAATTTGTCCACCCCCCTTTTTTCTCCTCCAAAAATGTTCTTTCACATCTCTCAATTCATTGTCCTTTTCACCTTTCTTGATCTATAAAGGATTATTTTGATTTGGCAAATATCTTATACTACATCTTTGATCATTTCATCATGAAAAAACAAAAGGCTTCCATGCAAATTTGCTTTTTCTCTCAAAGTTTCTGGGAAAATTTACTCTCTTTTTTTCCACGTCAAAGTTATTGATGATGGGAGTAGACCTTAGTCTCTTCAATATTGTGTGAACATTGCATTTGTATAACACATATTTTGGAGTGAGTGAGTGTGTGTGTGTGTGTATTTATTTCATGATATTGTTTGAATTTGTTTGTTTTTCATGTTACATGAAAAAATTACTGCACACACACACACACATGCACACACAGGCACACACACTCACACACACACACACACACACACACACACACACACACTCACAACCTTTCCTCTCTTTACCTTCTTTTTTCCATTGCAGCTGTTCTGCCAACGTGAGGAGGCGGCCCGGCAGATGGAATCGGAAGCCGACACAGAGACGCCGGCAGTGGAGGATGCGGCCAACAAAAGTGGGGAGTGGAAGGAGACGGAGGCAGGTGTGCAGTGGGTCATCGCGTCTGCCAAGAAGGTGCGCGAGGCAGAGCAGGCAGAGAAGAAGGAGGAAGCCAAGACGTCCAAGGAGGAGGATGAGGAAGAAACCTTCATGAAGGGTAAGGGAGATGCTTTCTGTTGTCTAGCAGCTCTTCACCATTGACAACCTTTCATCTTGCAGACCTGTTTACTCTCCCGATTTTAGCGGGAGACTCCCGATTTCAGACCCTATTTCCCGACCTCCCGCTAGCTTTGTAAATCTCCCGATTTTTTTTTCACCGATCTCCCGAAAATGAAAAATTTTGAAAGGTTTATTTCGTTTCCGAAGCGTTTACATGACGATCCGAACTTTCTACTACACCACTGAAGGTCGTTCTGCCGATCTGCAGTACAATTTGTTTGATTGGTTGAGTCAGGGCTTTTGTCCAATCGAGAGCCAGTTTACAATCTGGAATAGCCGCCATTTTGCTTGACCGATCCGAATGATGGCGTCGATTGAAAAGTCAACGAGAAAGAATCGCGGAACCGATTCTGAATCCGACAGTGAGTGTGACACAGAGGATGAGAAAAGAAAGTCCACTGATGTCAGAAGCAGAAAGAGAGTAAAGTACAACGCAAAGTGGAAGGCTGAGTGAAAATCCGAATTCCCGGCATTTCGCCCATCGTCTAAATCGCAATCACGCGGCCGCGGGTTTTGCACGTTCTGCAAAAAAGACATCAGTTCAACGTGAGCCACGGAGGCAAGAATGAGAGAGAGAGAGAGAGAGAGAGAGAACGTGTGCGCGCACGAGAGAGAACTGGCGTGTGCACGCGAGAGAGAGAGCGCGCGCGAGAGAGAGAGCGAGCGAGCGAGCAAGCGAGAGAGAGACAGCGCGCGCGCACGAGAGAGAGAGTGAGCGCCGGCGCGCGGAAGAGAGAGAATTTGACTTTTCGCCTCCCTGATCAGAGATGGGACTTATTGGCGTTTCAGCTGATTTCTGAGTTTTTTTATTCCACTTTCAGCTGATTTGTATTCAATTGTTATGAAGTTTGTGACCTGGGATGGTACACATATCTAAAAATAAAAATCTCCCGCTTTTTATTGAAATCTCCCGATTTTTGAGTCGCCATCTCCCTATTTTGCACAACTTAAGGTAAACAGGTCTGATCTTGCTTTCTGTATTCATGAGGAGGATAAGGAGAAAACTTTATCAAGGATGAGAAGAATGTTCTCTATCTTCTAGTTTTTAAATCAGCAGCAGCAGCAGCAGCATCGTCATCATCATCATCGTCTTCATCATCATCGTCATCATCAGACACACTCAAAATTCTGTAGGGAAATTTCTGCCTGTAGTCCTAGAATCCTGTCATGGCATCACAGCAGTGAAGCATGGCTTCCAGAGAAAATTTGTTTGTATTGTTTGTGTGATCAGAAACGGAGGGTGTTAACTCATTGAAGACGGCACTATTTTTAGCTCGTGTTGACTGGAGACGGATGTTTCTGGGCATTTTTACAGAAATTGCTGAAAAAATACTAATCAAGCAATGGAAAAACTGTTGCCATCATTAGAACGCTCTTTGTCTCCTCTATCCTTGTAGATCAATGTCATTCTCTCGTTAATTTTATTTTGAATATAGTATTGCAACAAAGATGGGTACCGTCTGGCGTGCCTGTATTTAGTTCGACTGGAGTGAGGCCGACTCTAAGCCGACAGTGTGTACGGATCAGTTTCCGATTCCTCTTCTTCTGTCAGCAGTTCGTGCACTATACCTATGATCTGCTTCTCTAAAACTGCATCTTTTTCATCTTCGGAAAAACGGATCACATCGTCCTTCTCATCTGATGCTTCTTTCACAGCGATTTCAACAACATCCTCATCGTCCTGCCGCGACGCCATTGTGATTTAGCCTTGAAAGCGCCCCTTGCCACATGTGTAAACAAAGTCTGGCAGTGCCTTATCCTCTTCAAATTCAGAGACACAGACGATCTACAATGTTCCTCACTATCTTATAAGAGAACTAGACTACCTCGACTGGTTAAGAGCCCCTTACAACACACACAAGAAATTTACATACGCACCGCATCATATGATGCGGTGCGTCGTCAACCGTTGCTCACCTCACCGCATCATATGATGCGGTGCGTCGTCATTGAGTTAATGTGTGTGTGTGTGTGTGTGTGTGTGTGTGTGTGTAAAAGTTGGAATGATGCAAGGAGTGGATTGAGAAAAACTCCATATTTTTATCATCTTATGAATAAACATTGCAGTCGTGTCCGTCATAATTATTGTATTTGAACAGTGAATTTCTTTATGTTTTCCCCCTCATTTCACTTGTTTATCTATTGGACAAGAAACACTCCTTGTTAAAAGGCAGTGTGAATGAAGTAGCTGTAACTGTATCAACACCTGTTGATTTGTGGGGGATGTCATCTTCGTTTTCCTGTGTGATGCTCGGAGCTTTCATTAGACCCCCCAAGAAAAGGTTACTGATACGCTAATATGGCAACCAACAAAAAAAATTAGGGTAGGTAGGTCAGCGTGAACTTTTTAATATACTTTTTTACTCACATGCGAAGCAAAAGTGAGTCTATGTACTCACCCTTTTCGTCTGGTCCAGGCGTCCGGGCGTCCGCAAACTTTAACGTTGGATTTTTCTCGGAGACTATTAAGTCTATCAATACCAAACGTGGCATGATGGTGTATGATGACAAGGCCTCAAAAAACATACATAGTGACTTAACCTTGCTTCAAGGTCAAGGTCGCAGGGGCCATAAGTGTTGTCTAAAAAACAGTCATTTTTCACATTTTCTCAAATTTCTCTGAAGTTTTTGAGATTGGATATCTGACCTATGAATGGTATATAGGGCAAAGTAATCCCTATCTTTTGATACCAGTTTAGTTGACCTTGCTTCAAGGTCAAGGTCACAGGAGCTCTTCAAAGTTGGATTGTATACATATTTTGAAGTGACCCTGACCCTGAACTATGGAAGATAACTGTTTCAAATTTAATAATTATGTGGGGCACATGTTATACTTTCATCATGAGACACATTTGGTCACATATCATCAAGGTCAAGTTCACTTGGACCCTTATGAAATGTGACCAAAATGGGGTAGTGAACCACTAAAAGTGACCATATCTCATGGTAGAAAGTGCCAATAATCACCATTGTGCTTCCTATGTCTTGAATTAACAGCTTTGTGTTGCATGACCTTGGATGACCTTGACCTTGGGTCAAGGTCACATGTATTTTGGTAGGAAAAATGTGTAAAGCATTTCTTAGTGTATGATGTTGGTAGGTTTAGTTGTTTGACCTTGAAGGTCACCTGAATGTCAAGGTCATATAAAGGTCAAGGTCAAGCATGTGAGTGGTATGGGCGTTGCCCTTCTTGTATTAATAGAAGAGGCCAGATTAAACTTAAATCACAATTTCTCTTTCACTGAAAATTAAATAAAAAATAATTTTATAGTGGATTCCCTGAGTGTTAATAAGGCAGGGAAGATGGTACAGAACACAATTTGTTGATTACCATCAATTTCTTCCTTTAAAAAAAAATATATAATTTTAAAAAAATCATTTAGGGTTGGCAGGAAAAAAAGAAAAATGTTGGTGTGGTTACCATAACTTCAACTTTTTGTTTTGTTTTGGTTGCCCTCCAAAAACTGTGCTGCATGAGGAGATAAAAAGGATTATACTTTATGGGTTCATGGGATGGAAATATGTTTGATGAAACCATGGCTTGGGTAACATTCATACACTTTTTAGACATTTAGAGCATATGAAACATAGAAGAAAAGAGTAGAAACACATTGCATTGTGACATGAAAAATACAGTATATATGAACATGGAGAGGTAAATGATGTGCTCAGAACAATATGGAGAAGACTTGAATGGAAAGGCAGAGACAAGGGAGATGTTCTGTGCCCACTGGTTATTTCAGTGCTGTTGAGATACAGCATCAGGACAATGCAGTAATGCATAGGAGGGTTTGGAAAATAGGATATTAGCTGACCAAAAATAAGAAGGAAACATTTTAATGGTTATGTTTGAATCACAATTTACTCTGAATTTAACTGAGTATTGAATCTGCATTGGAAATTTTTCCAATGGGCTGCACCTTCCTTTGTCAATAGAATTGGAGAATAAATTAATCCATTATATCTCAAGTATAAATGTGTTTTAGGGGAGAAGCGGCTACCTAGCAGACAAATTTTGATTTGAAAAAATCAAAATGGTTGTGGTAGATTGTCGTGAACTTAGCATCCCAAGTCTGTATGGAAGGAGTTTTTGACTGGCATTAAAAAGACTTGTTTTGAAGTTTCCATTTTATTGTTGTCGTTGCTGTCATTTTTGTTATTGTCATATGATGTAAGCAATGTTGACACCTTTGCTTATGTGTTCATTACAGCATTGCACAAGGCAGGCAAGCACATGGAGGACAGCATCGTGGCAGCCTACGTAGCCCTGGTGTTGGGCTGCCTGATCCAGCAAAATGAGGTCAGTGTTACACGAGCGCGTGTGCATGAATGCATGTGTGCATGAGCGCACGTAGCTATGATATCCTGTTCTACTTGAGATGATTTCTGAGGAAGCAAAACAGACATGCAGGTGTAAATACTGCCTGAGCAGCCAACCAGTCAACAAACAGACTTGATGAACAGATTGCATAGCTTGGCTTGTGTAATAAGATTTTCTGCCATGGCAAATCTTGTGAACAAGAGGTTACTGCAGTTTAGTGACATAATTCCCCCTTTGATTTGTTTCAATTCAATTCTTTTCCAAGGTGCCCTAACAAGCACTGGTGGTTTTTAATGCATCTCAGTGTTAAATGGCATATCAGAAGGAATTGAGCGTCTAGTGGTGTGTCCACTGATTCCAGATCTATAGTCTCTCTTTTTTCCCCCAGGACTACATTTCTCTGGTGAAATGCCACTTGCCCAATGAAGACTTTACACCCATGGTGTACTTCCTCCAGAAATTCCTCAGCTTCATGAGTATGACGGTAAGAACTATTTTCATCTAACTCTATTTAAAAGGTTGGTGCTTTGTTCATTGTGTGTGTGTATGTGTGAGTGTACATGAGAGAGAAAGAGAGGGAGGGAGAGTGTGTGTGTGTGTGTGTGTGTGTGTGCCTGCGAGCATGCGTGTGTGTGATTTTGTGTGCATTGAATGTGTGTATACATGTGCGTGAGTGGTGGAAAGCAAAAAAAAAAGCTGTTTTCTTATGCATACACATTCTTATAATTCACGCATCTTTGTTCACATGTGTATACAAGGATGTGATTGTGTATAAATTTGTGTGTGTGTGTGTGAGATATTATGTGTGTATTGCATGTGTGTATACATGTGCATGAGTGGTGGAAAGCAACCTCCAAAAATGCTGGTGTGCTTATGCATACAAATTCTTATCATGAATGCATCTTTGTTTCATGTGTGTGTATATGGATGTATGTGCGTTTGTGTGTGTGTGTGTGCGCGTGCGCATGCGCACACATATGCATGGGCACTCTTGTGTGCTTGTTTGTGTTTGACTATTGATATGTATTCATCTATCTCATATATCTTTCCTCCACAAAGCATGTGAAAATTCCGCCTTGTCATCACCACATGGCTTGATGTTTCTTTCCAGACTGCACTGGGCAGCACAGGGGCAGAGAGGATTTCCAGTGTCATTGAGAGTTTGAAGAAGTGTGCTGGGATACAGTCCGACCCGTGATAATTCTTCATGTACATAGTGTGGCATGTTTTACTGTGCAGCAAGAGTTTTGAGATACACTCTCCACATGCATAGAGAGAAACTGGCAGCTTGGAGGATATGGGTCTAAAGTAACCCAGACAAAAGAATTGAATGCATGGAGGAAAGACTGAGGAACTGACTGTAAATTGTGGACTCTCTGTCCGGGCTAAATGGATTCACCAGATGGAGCTGGATGGCAGGTTCAGTCGTGGTTTCCTGCAGCAGATTAGCTTTGAAGTCTCTCTCTCTTTCCTCTGTTGCATTGATTGACTGTGGTGGTTCTTGTTTTTGTTCCTCTACTATTACGGGGGGGGTTATTGACTAGTAATGATTGACTGTTGTCGATACCATGTGATTTGGTTGCTCTTGTTTCTGTGGAATCCTCGTTCCGAGGGAGGGGGAAGGGATGCTTGATGGAAAACTCCACATGCTTGCTCATGCACTCACTCACTCTCTCACTCTTTCATGCACTCGCTCACTCTCTCACTCTTTCATGCACTCGCTCACTCTCTCACTCTTTCATGCACTCTCTCACTCTTCCATGCACTCTCTCTCTCACTGTCATGCACTCGCTCACTCTCTCACTCTTTCATGCACTCGCTCACTCTCTCACTCTTTCATGCACTCACTCTCTCACTCTTTCATGCACTCACTCTCTCACTCTTTCATGCACTCGCTCACTCTCTCACTCTTTCATGCACTCGCTCACTCTCTCACTCTTTCATGCACTCGCTCACTCTCTCACTCTTTCATGCACTCACTCTCTCACTCTTTCATGCACTCGCTCTCTCACTCTTTCATGCACTCGCTCACTCTCTCACTCTTTCATGCACTCGCTCACTCTCTCACTCTTTCATGCACTCAAATAAAGGATCCTGTTAGCTGTTGCACTGGAGTTATCTCACTTAACTAAGCAACTCTCTTGCAATGCAATAAATATGGCTTTAACAAACTACAGATGCCAGTTCTAAGCATTTTTATTTGTCTTCACCCTACTCCCTATGTTATTCATCAAGTCGTTCCTGTCCATTTGAGTTTGCGTCTGTTTGCTTTCAAGTATGTTTTGCTTTAGATGAGAAAAAAAAAGTAGGAAAAACAGTCTCTGTGCAGGGGGGGAAACTGCTGGTAGAAGCATGGGCTAATTGTGTAGTGTTTTGTGTGTGTTTTGTTTTATTCCTTCCATGAATATTGGTCCAAGATTCTGCATTGGCAATTTGCATATCTGGACAAGTCCGGCAATGCTGAGAAGACGCTGGAATTATGGAGAAATGACTGAAACGCTGTGAGCAGAAGTGTACATACAGAATGGAAACAGAAACTTCTCTGCTGACCTTTTTTTTTCTCAATGAGAAGGACGGGCTTGTATGGTTGGTTGGTTGATTGTTTTTTCACTCCCCATTTACTTGTGGATGCAAGGATGAGACCAGCGTATGTTTGAATGAGAAAGAGTCAATGGTTCATACAGATTACTCTGTCGTTGCTGTATATTTGCCAAGTATTCGATATGTATCTCCACAAATTGGTGAAGACATTTCGCTGTGTATAATCCTTGTGGAATCGCAGCCACCCTTGCACTTGTCTGTGGCACTTTGCAAAGCACAATTCCCTGACTTGTCTGAGAGATTTATTGACTGCAACATTTAGAGTTTTTTGCATTTGATGTATATTTTACAAACTGAGACATGAACTATTATCTATAAATTCCTATCCTATCTGTTACTCTTTATGTTTATTTCTCCTCTTCTTCTTCTCCTCCTCTTTCCCACCCACCCCACCCCCACCCCACCCTCAGCCCTCCTCTTTTGCCTGTGAGAGAAGTGAAAAATTGTAGTGAAAAGTATTTTCTGTTTATTTCTGTGCTTTTGGAGAGTATAGATTATGTTCATGTTTGTAAATATGTAAGGGAGAATTTACAATGAGCTCATTGGTTGGGTTTGAACATAATGAGTGCATGTCCTCCTAAGTCTTCAAAGGAGAATGGAATCCCGTTCTTGATGTGTGTGTGGTTTGAAGGCAAGGCCATACTTTCAAGCTTCCACCCAGGAGTGAACTGATCATCAGGATGGAGGCCGAGCAGTTGAAAGTTCTGCTGAAAGCAACACAAATTAGAGTGAATCGTTGGAAAATGTTTCCTATGGCTTGAGGTTGTAGCCAGATCCTGGTGTCTGGGGCTGTTCTTTTCTAGTCTTGGCTTCAAAAAGAATCACCTGCCATGTAAGTATCTGTGCTTTTCCTCCTCGCTGCATATTTCTCTGTCAAATGATCATCCTAACATCACTGCACCTATTATTTGTATATCGTGCCTCAATGCATACTTGAAGTGTCACTTTTTGGTCAACATGTTGCACATGTAATTGACCTTTACACATATTACAGGGATCTGTGCCCATGTTGTTGTGCTCTGATGACAGGATTGTGCAGTCACTTTCTAGGTAAATCATGCAGACCTAGTAATTGCACAATCATCCGTGGATAAATCTTTTTGCCACTCACACTGCCACTAACAGGCAGCTACACATCACCACCATCAAGTAAGTATTTGCTTTCAGATTTCGTTTGGAGGAGAGGGATAAATGAATAAAATAAAATCAGAGGTTTTTCATGCTGTGCAATAAGAGGAATGCATACCTTAATTGAATTACTGTATCATGTTGTGGGGACGTAATTTTACTGTTACTGTAACTTTCATTCACCATATGAAATGATGTTGATCTTGACTTTTCATTGACTGCAACAAATTATGGGACTAGAGTTTGAAGATCTCGTCTTGATTTGTCTTTTTCTTCTTTTTGAAGTGAAACTCAGTGCCTGGATTTTTTTCATTCTTGGTGTCCATTTATATTTCGTTTTACTTGATGAGTGATGATGAGTACATGTACCTGAGGAAATGATGACATGCACACATAAATTTGTGTGTCTTTTCTTGAGGAACTATCGTGGGTTTTTCATGTTTCCTGTTGCATATGTGATATTTTCTGCATGCCATTGTTTGTTCCATGCGATAAATAGGAGGTGAAGAGATTCCAATGTACTTTTTTTTTTATCGCCTCTGTGACTGAGGTTCGTTTGAGAAGAAGCAGTTGTTCGATTAGACTATTTTTTGTGGTTGGTGGGTGTGCTGAGAAAGTTGTGGAGACAAGTTCTCATGCTTCTTACTGTGGAAATGATCTTTTCTCTCCCAAGTAAGTTCTGCTGATTTAGAATTTTTCCAGGGTGGTTTGTGGATGAGAATGATGACAAGTAGAATGCTCTCTCTCTCTCTCTCTCTCTCTCTCTCTCTCTCTCTCTCTCGCTCGCTCTCTCTCTTGCTCTCGCTCTCGCTCTCTCTCGCTCTGTCTCTCTCTCAGCCAGGACTGCTTGTTCATTGTTGGAGTGTAGCACGGAGATGTATTTTGCCTTTAAAATGTTTGCTGTTTTGGTTTATCTTCATCATTTCTTTCATCAGGAGAAATTGTACTGAAAGCAAATAAGCTGGCACTGCATGGTATAAAACTGAGTGCTTCACAAGTCATTTCGCTGTCAAAAAAGAACGGGAGGAAAAGGAGACAGAAATGATATATGAGCTGGCCTTTGTTGTTAAATGTTTATTGATAAGATTTTTTACTGCAAATCGTCTTTGAGCATATTGATTTAATCAGTGGTATGATATTTACATGCCTAATAGAATTTGTTGTGAGCCTAATAGAATGTGATGAACAATCTACAAGTTTTCCGTTTTCTTTCTTGGTGGGAATGCTGGTTGATAGACTATTCTTCTGTTCAAATATCTTTGAAAAACATGTCTATGGAATGCTATTCATAGTTTGATTAGATTTCTACCAGAAATTAATGCATTTATCAACAAGGGTTGAAATGAAGTGGGTTTTCTGCAGACGTAGTTTTGTACTGATCTGAGGAGCATCCTATTGGCAATAAAATGCATACAGTTATTGAAAATCCATGCCATTATTTATTAAACATGTTAATTTTCTTTGCGTATTTTTAATTACTGATATGTTTCGGAGGTCTTTACAATGTATATGTGTATATATGAGCTAACTGGTGTATGACATAACTGAGTAGAATTATCTTGCACTTTCTTAGCATGTAGGAAATGGAGACGTTTGAAAAATCACTGGGTACGGACGCTTGTTACCATGAACTGACACTTACCACTGAAGTCGTGTGTACTTTTCCTGATTTGTTTCCCCTGTTGTCATTCTGCTCAATGTCAACATTAGTATTACTGTAACATTTCCCCCACTTCGATTATATCTAGTTGCCTTAATTGTGCGGAACTTATTGGATGATATCGAGGCTGATAATGAACTTTGGTCATTGGAAACTTTTCTCTGCACACCAAATTTTGTAACTACGTGTAATTGTCTTTGATTTAGCCCATGGAGTCTTTTCGTTTTTAGGAGTATGCAAGTGTCTTGGGTTGCATGAGAGATGAAATCAGTTGAAGACAGGGGAAACTGCTCGTATCATGAGAAATGGCATGCTTCCCTTGCCTGTACCGACATTTTTTTCTCCAGTTTGTGTTTGCGTTAAAGTGACATGCACCAAGTTGATTGATCACTTGAATTGTTTTGGGGGCATGAGATGGGGTTTCTATGTGTATCCATCACCATGCGTCAGTTGTCTGTGAGCAGCCGTCTGGGCTCCCGTGGCCTGTGAATCTGCTGGTCCTTGCAGTTGCTCTCCCTTGTGGTGGCAGTGGGAGCTGCAGATGTATCTGTTACTCTCTCTGGCTCCAGCAGCTGTCGCCACTGGAACTTGTAGGCTCTGGTAAGGTGTAATAAAGGCTATTTTGACAACTCCTCCGGCCTGTCGTCTTGCTTCTTTGATCCGCTGAGCGTGTGGTTGAAGTGAGTAACCAAAGCTGCGAGAAGTATAGGCAGGAGGTAAAGTGACCGCGGGAATTGTTGAATCACAGACAAAACGTATTTTAGTCAATATCCTTCTTGTGGACGTTTCCCAGATGAGAAACGGCAACGAGCACAGCGTTTGACTGAATAAGGGTCCATGACCCAAAACGTTCACAAATTAAGGGTCTGCGACGCAACATGTTTCACGTGAATATGGGTCCACGACCCGATACGTTTCACTGAATACGGGTCTTATACCCGAAATGTTTCACTGAATAAGGGCTACGACCCGAAACGTTTCACTGAATGAGGTCTACAACCCGAAATGTTTCACTAAATAAGGGTCCGTTTCACTGAATAAGGGTCTTTGACCCAAAATATTTTACTGAATGAGTATCCACGACCCAAAATGTTTCACTGAATACGGGTCTTCGACCCGAAACGTTTCACTGAATAAGGGCTACAACCCAAAACGTTTCACTGAATGAGGTCTACGACCCGAAATGTTTCACTGAATAAGGGTCTACGACCCGAAACGTTTCACTTGAATACAGGTCTTTGACCAGAAACGTTTCATTGTATTAGGGTCTACGACCAGAAATGTTTAACTAAATAAGTGTCTACGACCCGGAATGTTTCACTGAATAAGTGTCTATGACCCGAAATGTTTCACTGAATAAGGGTCTACGACCCGAAATGTTTCACTGAATAAGGGTCTTCGACCCGAAATGTCTAAATAAGGGTCTACGAAAATATTTCACTGAATAATGGTCTTCAACCCGAAAGGTTTCATTGAACAAGGGTCTACGACCCGAAAGGTTTCACTGAAAAAGGGTCTATGACCCGATACGTTTCACTGAATAAGTGTCCATGACCCAAAATGTTTCACTGAATACGGGTCTACGAACCGAAATATTTTACTTACTAAGAGTCTTCGACCCGAAACGTTTTACTGAATATGGGACCATGACCCAAAACATTTCACTGAATAAGGGTTCACGACCCGAAAAGTTTCGCTTGGATAAGGGTCTACGACCCGAAAGGTTTCACTTGGATAAGGGTCTACGACTTGAAACGTTTTACTGAATACGGGTCTACGAGAAATGTTTCACTGAATAGGGGTCTTCGACACGACATGTGCTTATTGTCTTTTATCATCTGGAAAACGTCCATGAAAAGTACAGGTATTGACTTCAGTACATGTTGATTTTCTTGTAACGAGTACAGTCTGCATGCGGAAATAGAACATGCCATGTTTTGTTTTGAATTTAGTTCTTTGAAAGAATAAATCCTAAAAACACAATACATGCACACATGCGCACACCGCTCCAGACTACTATGAAACGACTGTAGTATACTTCGTGTGAATGAAATCATGTGTCTTACAGTTGAGTGTGGGCGTTATCACGATAATTAGGCTAAGTACGCGCGCACACGCTCACACGGAGACAGACACGCAGACAAGGACGGAGAGAGAGAGTGACAGAGACGGAGACAGAGAGAGGCAGAGAAACAGAGAGAGAGAGAGGCGGGCGGGCAGGCTGGCAGGCAGACAGACGTCCCAAATCCCTTCATTCCCTCACAGGGACAATGAACAGACATGGACAATGAACAGACAGGGTCGGAGAAACTTTTAACAAGCCTTCACGCATTCCTTACCGCCCATGACCATGCGCAGCAAAAAGCGATTCAAGTCAAGATAAGTAAGTATTCTCCAGTACAGCTACCGGTCCACTAGAAACAAGGCACCAATTTTGGACTACTTCTGTGAGCTGTGAGATACAGTAGTAGGCCTACTATCCACAGTATGGCCTCAGATCGTTCAAGCGTGAGTTGCTGGTGAGAGAAGGTTTTGCAGTGTTCAGTATCCCTACTGAGCAGTAGTCTCTCCTAATCTGCCTCCATCTAAAACGTCTGCAGTCAAGGGCAAACTTGAGTCCTTTCTCTTTTCCACGTATCATCATCATCATCATCATCGCCATCATCATCATCATCATCGTTATCATCAACATCATCATCATCAAGCAGCAGCATCATCATCATCATCATCATCAACATCATCATCATCATCATCATTATCAACATCATCATCATTATCATTATCAACATCACCATCATCATCTGTCGTCTGGAATTTGTGCCATTCAAGTATGTGGACAAGCGTTCATACACGAGAGCACTTCACAATCCGATACTTAAGGTGACTTTTGCTGTTTCTTTATATAAAAAATTGTCAAGGATTCCTTTGTCTGACGTCTCATGTTGCCCCCAAAATGCAGAAAAAAGTGCGCATGACGCAATACTCTTCTTATGCAAGACGCGAACTGGACAGGTGATTTACGTCGACACACCAGAACCAAGTGCAAGATGTTATCCCAATCGCGCGATGATCTCGTCAGACCTCCTTAACGCCGTCGTCTCCCTTTGCTTTCATTGACATCTCACCTCGGCAGCAGCGCTTACCGCCCCTGACGCACTCTCTCATGTATATGGAAAGGCAGAGGTAACCACAGCGAGAGCTCTCTTGCCTCAGTCCGATGCAATCATCACAGCTAAGGATTGGCCCCCGACCCTGCCACAACCTTCCCTTCCCATGTCTCTCCGTTCGCTACGCAATGGTCCCTTCATGTGTCTTCTCAGTTCTGTCCCGCCAAAGGAGCCAACCGCTTTTTTTTCCATACTAATACGGGCCAATAATTCCGTCTGCGGCGGGCGAGCAGCAGACACAATGGCTTTTTTATTCATCAGATATGAAATATGCATTCACGACAGGCCATAAATCCTGTGACGGGGCTGCACCGGCTTCGAAGGCTTGACGCTCTTGGCTTATCACATCTGCTTGCTTCCCGTAGGATGTCCCTCTCTCCTAGGACGTCCGCTCTTCGCCGTAATGTCAGGGGTTCAGGGGCCAGATCGAGGCTGCCACGGCACACTCCCCCTGGAGGAGAAAAGTGAAAGTTAAATGTCAAGTAAAGGCATTAAATTAGTGGGAACTGTCACGCCCAAATCCAGCAGGGCCCACTCGTACTTCCCGTCATCCTTTGTGGCTGTTCCCATCGGGCCTGAATCTGCTGACGTAATTGACAGAGTCACGACCGCCATTGAGGCGGCTCATCGCGGCGGAAGAAGCAGATTGGCTCGTTTAGACAGATTGGTAGAGCCCCGTTCCAAAAGAACAGACGTATAATGACGGGCCGCACCGGCGCTTCCCGCTCGCAAATCTTGGGCGGCATTATGTCTGACAAGTGCTACAAATTCAACTTTGCGAGATGCTTTTTGTCTGGGCGTAGGGCGATGGTGATGTATTGTGCGCCTTTGCCATTAGCGGAGAAGGCCCATTAGCTTTCTTCAAAGTTCAGACAAACAGAGGTCCCAGCCAGAGTGTGGAGGTTGTTTATCACTCTCCCCTTCTTTAATCATTCCCCATCCAACAATGTCCCTGTCCTCATTGTTGCAAGTCGCCTCTCGCTCGGGACGCAATAGTGCTCCTCTCCTCTGTCTGTCTGTCTGCCTGCCTGCCTGCCTGCCAGCCTGCCCGTCCGCATGCCTGCCTGCCTGCCTGCCTGCCTCTCTCTCTCTCTCTCTCTCTGTCTCTCTGTCTCTCTCTGTCTCTCTCTGTCTCTCTCTCTGACTCTCTCTCTCTCTGTCTCTCTGTCTGTCTGTCTGTCTCTCTCTCTCTCTCTCTCTCTCTCTCTCTCTCTCTCTCTCTCTCTCTGTCTGCCTGTCTCTCTCTCTCTCTCTCTGTCTGCCTGTCTCTCTCTCTCTCTCTCTCTCTCTCTCTCTCTCTCTCTCTCTCTCTCTGTATTCACATTCACACACACACACGCATGCGCGCACGCGCACGCACACGCACGCACACACACAGACCCACACACACACACACACACACACACACACACACACACACACACACACAGAGGCTGATCTGACAAACACACAAAAATGTAAATATGCTGTTTAAAAAAATAATGAACGCAGGCTATGCTTGTGGAAGGGTTCTAGTTCTCTGCTTGCATGAGATGTTTTTCGTCTTTGATAAGTTGAGGAAACTGTGACGACCTCATCGTCAAAAGTCAACATTAAGGACATTCTTGTACGTCAGAGACAGTTATAACTCTAGTTTTAACAAACAGAGCCAAAACCCTGCGTGGGACAAACAGGAAAAATTTGGGACAACAGGCAGGGACTGAACCCGCGACCTTTCGGTTAGCGCCCGAAATGCTCTACCAGCTGAGCCACCATGGTCCGCGTCGTCTGCATGTACACTGCTCTGTTCTTGGCATGTATTAGAATGTACAATGATTTCTTTTCCAAAGATAGTTTATGATCGCACACTTTCTTACACCGAACTCCCACAGAAACACGAGTAAGCACGGTTAGTTATGAAACGCTCGGCTACATGCTGTTTACGCAGCAACTTTTATAAGTCATATTCAGCATGATAGCTGTTTTTTTTCCTCAGCGTAAATACGTACTGGGACGGACATATCTACAAATCATTCAACAATGCAGCGACATATTTCTGAGACACATCAGATCAACTATCTGTGTCACTGTCAAATCTCACGCAGGCAAGTAGATGGGAAATCTGAAGCAGACATGGGTGTCATGTGGCTGGCTTGCAATGTAGATTCAGTTTACATCTACCCGTCTGGGATTGATAGCGCTCATGGCACCCCTCTGAAACACACCGGAGATTCAATTCTCTATATCTGGCGTTCCAGACTTTGCTGACACAAACACGTTCTCTGTGACTGACAAGGGTCCTTAAAGGCAACACAGATGGGAGACTTGCTCTGTGACTGACAAGGGTCCTTAAAGGCAACACAGATGGGAGACTTGCTCTGTGACTGACAAGGGTCCTTAAAGGCAACACAGATGGGAGACTTGCTCTGTGACTGACAAGGGTCCTTAAAGGCAACACAGATGGGAGACTTGCTCTGTGACTGACAAGGGTCCTTAAAGGCAACACAGATGGGAGACTTGTCCGCGTTGGCTTGATTACCAGTTTGTCGTGGTGTCGCAACGTATTTGACAAGATGAAACAGAATCCTTTAACTGTAGTTTAAGAGGCTTGCAGTTCCTCCACTTTCATCTTCTTATCATCTACATGAATGCGTCTGTCAGTTGTGATTAAATTTATCGGGTTTCCTGAAAGTAAACATGACCTCTAGATCAAAACACGATGGGAACATGCAAAAAAGCTCAAATGATACAGTTTGAATTGCTTCGACCGCCACCCCCCCCCCCCCCCCCCCCCAAAAAAAAAAAATAAAATAATAATAATAATAATAATAATAATAAAAAATAATACGACAAGACGGGATCATGGTGATATAATATATCGGTGCTAAATCTGGTATCTTTTTATACAAATTCACATCCTCCTCTTTGACAGCTTTTTTTTCAGTCTTGCTCAGTGTTACGTAACGTTCACGTGAATTTCAGTTGAGAGCGCATCATTTGCATTTGACTTGTGGATCTGCGCAGAGCAGCAAACCACCCATAAACATCGTGTTTTCTTAAGCCAGCGATTGTAAACTGAGCTGAGACCGGCCGTGCGGCAGGCAAAATCAAATCATTAGCGGCGACAGCAGCATTACAGCGGAGAGACACAGAGACGAGGGGTATAATCACGCGGTAGATCTCGCACAGCGGGGCACCACTCGCAAATTCAAAGCGGTGGCAGTTATTCCCCCTGTGGAAGGAACGAGAGGACTACACAATTAGCCCGGGAACATGAGTTGTGGGGCCTGGAGAATCTTTTTATAGGACGTAATGGGAAGGGCAGCGAGGGCAGGGATTATCAAGACATTTACCTGATCAAGGCCCCCCATAAAGTTGGCATCGGGACCCTGATTGACTCTGGATTTCCATGACGGGCGACAGCGGAACGAGGCGGAGCAGAATCTTCATCTTCCTCGTCCGCCATTCCGTGCTCCCAGGCGGCTCGTCTGGGATGAGTGTATTTTAGCTCTTGGCAGCACGGAGTGTTTCATGGACAATAAATGGCAGGAAATGATAATGAACGCCCAGAAATATGAGACAGCTGATCTAATTGTTTTGATATGGCGATCTTCCTCTACGCTGATGGGCTGCCTCTTTAGGAGAATGGATGGTAATGCGAAAAAACCCTATGGAGATCTTGGGAGGGATTTCCTAGCCGATGGCTGATGGCGCGCAATAGGGTAACCTTACACAGGACTCACGGAGCGCTGTGATGTACGATGGGAATGAAGGCGTTTGTATGCAGGCCAGCCCCGCAAGAACGGAGAAATAAATGTTCGTCCTTGTACAACAGTCTGCTTTTGTCCAGTGAAAGAAATGGTTGATCTTGGAAAAGAAAGCGCATTGTATCACTTGGCTGTGTTGCTATCGTTTAAAAAGTCCTCGAGACCGAACAATTTTATATATACTTAAAGGACGAGCACCCTCGGTACAGTTAATTCATTCTATTTGTGACACTTCATTCTTTCTGTAGCAAACGATCTTGCACCCTCTGTTTAAGTAGTTTAATGAAATAATTCTCGTTTTTAACACCATTATAAACTCACTTGTAACCACGAAACCCCCCCCCCCCCCTCACCCTTTTTTTCTGGAGTTCTCTCACTGAATCAACCCAGTTTGATTTGTCAGAGAAAGTCGAGTTCCACAGCATTAAATAAGCTTGCTTTGGAAACCTGTCATGATCCACCTTACAGATACATATATACTTTATTATCCATAATTGGAAATTATTTTGGCAATGATCAGCTCTTACAAAGAACAAATAGTCATACATATATAACAGTCAAGACAACTCACCCCTCCCATCTTCGCCCACCTCCCCCTCCCCCTCCATCTCCTCTTCCTGACTCTCCAACACCCAGACCGTCCACACTCAGTCTCCAAACCACCCCTACCCTCCTCCCCGTAGTCCCGCCACTCTTTCCCCTCTTGCAACCCCCACATAAAAAGGAGACATGCACTCCACTATCATCGTGCCTGGAGACGGTCGTGAATCCCGTGCTCAGCGCGCACAGGTATTTAAATATCGTAGCGACAGGGGAAGAAACGAATCTCTCAGTCTGGATGTTCTGGCTTTAATATACAGTTTCTGCCAGTATCTGATAACGTTGGTACAACTACTTACAAGCAAAGGGAATCTCCCGAGATCACCTAAGAACATGTGATCAGAGGTCCGGATATCAAGTCCAAGAAACTTCTTGCATACGTAGGCATGAACTGTCTCTAGCGTTCTGCGTCTTTCTAGACACTACAGAATGGGGATAACTTGC
>JAWQFJ010012557.1:0-2500 GCA_034096865.1 Theodoxus fluviatilis | reverse complement strand
AAGAGAGAGAGAGACAGAGAGAGACAGAAAGAGAGAGACAGACGGACAGATAGAGACAGAGATACTGAGAGAGAGATAAAGAGAGAGAGACAGAGAGAGAGAGAGAGAGAGAGAGAGAGAGAGACAGAGAGACAGAGAGACAGAGAGGCAGAGAGACAGAGAGACAGAAAGAGAGAGACAGACGGACAGACAGAGACAGACAGAGATACTGAGAGAGAGATAAAGAAAGAGAGAGAGTAAGAGAGAGAGAGCGAGGGGGGGGGGGAGAAAGAGAGAGAGAGACAGAGATACCGAGAGAGAGAGATAGATAGATAGATAGAGAGAGAGAGAGGGAAAACGAACGAAAAACGTTATTGCAAAGGTCACCGGCCCATTGCAATGTGTACCATGTACAAAACAACAGTGCGGCATAGGTTACTGGAAGGTATTTGACAGTGCCATTTACATCGAGATGGGGGAGTGGCATAAAGAATATTTGTCTCAGTTCACACGAAGCAGGAGAGTGAAAAAGAAGTGCAGTTCATTCTCCTCCTCCTCCATACACGTTGGACAAATAGTCTGATACGTCTGGCGGCTGCAAATCGGAACCGTATCCAAACATCTCTAAAGATTTCCTTCTCTAATGCATATAAGTATGGCTCTTGCTCTCGAACAGTTTTAAATAGTCTGTAAAAAGAATACCGATAACTTTCTTGAAACATTTCGCTCATTGTCAAAACTTGATATCAATTTCCTTTTCAAGTTTCTAAGGAATGCTCTATAATTCTTTACAACTTCTCTTGTCCATTCTCTTTCGATGTTGTACTTGTATTGTAACGTTTTTGTACGTGTAACCCAATTGAATTGACCGTTAGGTGAGTTACACATCAATCGATACACGATGAATGGATATTTGTATTGGTCCATGCTCATTGTTTTTAACCAATACTTGACCAACCTTAGAATAGCATTTATGTATATTTGGTATCTACCTGTGTCGCCATATATCATTACAAACGGGTGTTCTAGATAAGACATTCAAAGCTACTCCAATACAAACAAATGGACACTTTCAATTCGCGTGTGTGTACGCGCGCGCGCGCGCGCGCGCGTGTGTGTGTGTGTGTGTGTGTGTGTGTGTGTGTGTGAGAGAGAGAGAGAGAGAGAGAGAGAGAGAGAGAGAGAGACAGACAGACAGACAGACAGACAGACAGACAGACAGACAGACAGACAGACAGACAGACAGACAGACAGACAGACAGACAGACACACAGACAGACACACAGACAGACAGACAGACAGACAGACACACAGACAGACACACAGACAGACAGACAGACAGACAGACAGACAGACAGACAGACAGACAGACAGACAGACAGACAGACAGACAGACATACAGACAGACAGACAGACAGACAGACAGACAAACAGACAGAACAGACACACAGACACACAGACAGACAGACAGACACACAGACAGACAGACACACAGACACACACAGACAGACACAGACACACAGACAGACAGACAGACAGACAGACAGACAGACAGACAGACAGACAGACAGACAGACAGACAGACAGACAGACAGACAGACAGACACACAGACAGACAGACAGACAGACAGACAGACAGACAGACAGACAGACAGACACACAGACAGACAGACAGACAGACACAGACACACAGACACAGACAGACAGACACACAGACACACAGACACACAGACAGACAGACACACAGACAGACAGACAGACACAGACAGACAGACAGACAGACAGACAGACAGACAGACAGACAGACACACAGACAGACAGACAGACAGACAGACAGAAGACAGACACACAGACAGACAGACAGACACACAGACAGACAGACAGACAGACAGACAGACAGACAGACAGACAGACAGACAGACAGACAGACAGACAGACAGACAGACAGACAGACAGACAGACAGACAGACAGACACACAGACAGACAGACAGACAGACAGACAGACAGACAGACAGACAGAGAGACACACACACAGACACACAGACAGACACACAGACAGACACACAGACAGACAGACAGACACACAGATAGACACACAGACAGACAGAAGACAGACAGACAGACAGAAGACACACAGACACACAGACACACAGAAGGACAGACAGCAGACAAACATACAGACAGACAGGCAGAACACATGCACACAGAACACAGAACACAGACAGACAGACAGATAGACAGATAGAAGACAGGACAGACAGACGACAGGAAGAACGACGACAGAAGACAGACAGACAGACAGACAGACATAAGACAGACGAAAATCATACAGACACACAGACCACATACAGAATTTTTTCTGCGACGACCATAATAAACACTTTTGATAACTTTTCCTTTAGTTTAAGAATAGTCTCTTCTCTCTCTATATTCCTACTCTAATCATAACAAAAAACAAACAACTCAACCCCGTCGCCGATGTAAATATATTATCACCCAAGACAACGCCCCTCTTCTGTA
>JAWQFJ010012556.1:55000-64439 GCA_034096865.1 Theodoxus fluviatilis | reverse complement strand
TACGTAGACTCACTTTTGCTTCGCATGTGAGTCAAAAATGACTGTTGATCTACTGGGGTGAAATGTGACAATTTTTCGGTTCCTTTTGGCAGTGCGTGTCGAAAAAGATCTGGTGTTGTCTTTCAGTGTGAAATGCAGCCTCACGTTGAGGAAGAGACTCATCACTTTGACGTGCATCCTACATGGCTGCTTTGACGTGCATTCTCCGGCCGGAAGTCTGCATATGTTCTTCTCAAACGCGCTCAGTAGTCTCTGTTTTATTTTGACTGTGTGCATCAGTAGTGCAGCCTGTGACACATATGACTCCTCCAACTTCTTGATAGTTTGAAAGAGTTCCTGACTCGGAGTGAGGAGACCTTCTTTCGTTCCAGCCAGTTGTTTGTTTGTCTGGAACAGCTGCTCTTCTGCCTGCGGGTTCCTTTCGCCAATCAGTTTGCTGGCACACGAACTGCAGACCGACAGCCTCACCTTCCGTGCTATGTACCCTGCCGAGTAAAAAAGCACATTGTCTTGGACTGGGCTGGCAGGCACCGTATTAGCGATGTTCCACACCTCAAGCATATCGTCGTCAATGGCTGCTTCTGGCTCGACCACGGCGTGAGACACCGTCTCTTGTGGCTGGGTTTCCGAAAAGGAGTCCAGGTTCAGCAGAAATGTGTCCATGTCTTCTACGCAGTTGCTGGAATTACTGTGTATCAGCATTGAGTCGACCATAACTGTCCGAAGTGCAAAGCGAAACTGCTGGGGGTTCGGGTTGTATCTTTTACCCCTGATTGTTGAGAAAAGATTCTCAACGCAGTCCTGGTTCAGCCTCTTTGTGAAGAGGACCTTCACGTTGTGATTTTTGTGGAGGTCGTTCCATAAAGCCAGTAGGGAGTTGATGGTCAGTATCCATCCTGAGAGACAAGGCAGGGACCGCGCTGATGTCACAGTCTTAAGCCAATCTCTCATCTGGCGCAGGAACTTCTGATGACCGGAGGTCTGGCGAAACGCATTCCGCATTTTTTGTTTTGTCTCACTCTGGCCACTGTTGAACGCATTGAAAAGTTTGTCAATGCGATCAATGAACATCGCAGTGTGTATGGCTTCACGGGGCAAAGTTCCTATCTTGGTGAGGGTGGAGATGCCGGCTGCCACAGTGAGCGACATCACCTGCGCTGCTAGTTTCACGCTTAATGCTGCAAAGGGAGGCAGCTCAACGTGTTTTTTGGAGAGCTTGGGTGCTAGACGCACTGGGATTTGACTGTCGAACTGAAAGAACTCTTCAATGTAGGTCCATCTGATTGGTTTGTCACCGTCGACAGTGAACCCCGATTTTTTCAAGTTGTTCCGGATGTTCTTCAGCAAATGTGGTGGATCGTACATTACAGGTACCTGTTGTCCTCTGTGGTGAAAGAAGGGCGCCTCTTCTGTCACTTTCATAAGGGTCTGGAACACGCTCCTGTTGTTGGACGCTTGGTCCGCCACCGCGACTTTGACTTGTAAGCCGGCATCATGCTGCTTGTCTATTCAGTCGAGCAACAGTTGCTTCAGTATGGTGCTGTCGATGGGCCCACTTGACAAGAAGTATCCGACGGATTGTTTCCATTTGGAAATGAGGTCTCTCACCATGAAGACTGTGGCGTGATTAGCGACGTGTTGGGTTTTTCCGCAGCTACCCAGATCTTCAAATCCTTTGACTTCGTCGCGCTCTGCGTTGTAAGTGAGGCCCTTCTTCAGTGAAATTTCGTCAAAGGCTAAAACGCTCAATCTGGACGATTCTGGCATGGAGCGGAGTTTCTCTTTCAAGGCAGAGATAATGCTGCTGTTGAATCCAGGGTACACTTGTATCTTTCTCATCGACCGCTGGAGGGTGGGCAAAGAGGGCAGCGCAAAGATCTTTTGCATTAGCCTATAGGCCTTTGGGCTCGTATGGTAGAGTGAAAGGGACAGTCCCTTGTCTTTGTTGGTCCAGCGGAATCCTTGTTTTTGGTTTTTGCAAATCCGCAGTTGCGTCTTAATGAATTGCACCGCTGCCGATGACATGCAGGAGGTCAAGGCGGTGATGATGTCTTCATGCGTTGGCTTTGGCTTGTTGGCCTTGGACTGTGCCTTGGTCTTTGCTTCCCTCTGCCTGGATCTGTATAAACTGTTCTGTGCGTTCTTCAGTTTCTTTTGAAGTTTAGTTTTTGGGGGAGATAATATACGACTGGCTTGTGGTGGATAAAGCTGGGTGTCTGCAGGAGGAGCAGGTTGAGGCTGGGTGTCTGCAGGAAGAGGAGGTTGAGGCTGGGTGTCTGCAGGAAGAGGTAGAGGATTTACTATTATTGTGTAAGCTCCCATTGTTAATCAAAACAGCAGACAGCATGTTGCAGCTAAATTTGTCGCTCCGTCTAAAAAAGCCGTTTTTTCTCCTTTGCCCTGTATCAAGTGATTATTTGAAAATAAAGAGCATTATCATCAACATAATAAGCATTCTCGTCATCATCACATCACTATCATCCTGATCATCGTCAAGAAAAAGAAAAGAAAAAAATATGAATCAGGATGGGGATGATGATAACTCAACTCAACTCAACTCAACTCAACTCAAAATTTATTAGCTTCAAATATTACAATGAAGAATTTGCCTTGCGCTCGGGATTAAAAAGTAAAGGACATGAGATACGAGTATAATGTAACAAGAAGGGCAAAGCCCATACAACTCACATGCTTGACCTTGACCTTTATATGACCTTGACCTTCAGGTGACCTTCAAGGTCAAGGTCAAACAACTAAACCTACCAATGACATCATACACAAAGAAATGCTTTACACATTTTTCCTACCAAAATACATGTGACCTTGACCCAAGGTCAAGGTCATCCAAGGTCATGCAACACAAAGCTGTTAATTCAAGACATAGGAAGCACAATGGTGCTTATTGGCACTTTCTACCATGGGATATAGTCACTTTTAGTGGTTCACTACCCCATTTTGGTCACATTTCATAAGGGTCAAAGTGACCTTGACCTTGATGATATGTAAACAAATGTGTCTCATGATGAAAGTATAACATGTGCTCCACATAATTATTAAGTTTGAAACAGTTATCTTCCATAGTTCAGGGTCAAGGTCACTTCAAAATATGTATACAATCCAACTTTGAAGATCTCCTGTGACCTTGACCTTGAAGCAAGGTCAACCAAACTGGTATCAAAAGATAGGGCTTGCTTTGACCTATATACCACTTGTAGCTAAGGTCGCCATTCCCAATAACGTGGGAGAAAATTGGGAAAATGTGAAAAATGACTGTTTTTTAGACCACATTTATGGCTCCTGTGACCTTGACCTTGAAGCAAGATCAAGTCACTATGTATGTTTTTTGAGGCCTTGTCATCATACACCATCATGCCACATTTGGTGTTGATAGACTTAATAGTCTCCGAGAAAAATCCAACGTTTAAGTTTTTTACGCCCGGACGGACGGACGGACGGACGACACGGCTCAGTACATAGACTCACTTTTGCTTCGCATGTGAGTCAAAAACAACTTTCATATCACATTTCCAAAAGTATCACATACAATGAAATATTATGCTATCAGTATCACATTTTCCCTTCAGTGTGTTACCCACACAATAAATACAAAAGGATGCTGATTCTCTTGATGATGCTCTATTTCCCTAAAAATCCTTTTAAAAGCCTACATGCGCTATGCAAAAAAGCGGCTTAGACGGAGCGGCAAATTTATCTGCAACACAGCACATTACCGGAATCAGAGAGAGAGAGAGAGAGAGAGAGAGAGAGAGAGAGAGAGAGAGAGAGAGAGAGAGAGACGTAGACGCACATGGCAGTGTCTGTGTGTCGTCCACTGGATCCCTCAATACAAGCGGACCGTCCTCTACTCCATCATGGTCCACCACGTGTAAGGTTCGACCGGACGCTGCCACCCCATCTATGCCATGACGAACCCCCTCCATGCCGTGCCTACATGCCACTGTGACGGAAGGACGAAGCCGTGTAGATGTTTGCTCCTTCAATGGATGTACAGGTATCGGCATTTGCTGACCGGGTGGCAATCCAGAATGATGCTCTTGTTGATGGTGTGCCTATGACAAAACACAATTTACATGACTGAAATGCTGCCTTAAACTGAAGTCACACGGCCAACGCCTAACAATATATTTACTCCCAACCTTTTAATGGCAACCTGTTTCATAAATAGAACACACGGCACTAACACACACCATGTCAGACCGGAAACACTAAAAATTGAAACACCATGCTCGGCATTTGTTTGGAACAAGAACAGTGATTTTTGTTCGCACTGTGTCACAGGCCTTAGAAAGGACGCGTGAACACAAGTCATTAGCTTGCAAGAACAATGCAGAACCGTCAATAATATTATCTTTTGGTGATGTTATTACCTGTGGGTGAGCGTGTCTAAGGCCTTCATCTTGAGAGCGTGGCTGCATTGCAGGCTGCATGGCTTGGTGTGCTGGCACCTGGCGGAGCTGTGGAGCTGGTTGCCATACCTGTCGTTCCTCAGACGAGGGGTGGTCAGCGTTACCGCCTCTGGGCTGTCCAGCACTGGTCAATACTGAAGGGTTGCCATCCAGCTGGAATGGCTGCCCATCCGCTGACTCCACCATGTAAGCCAACGGCAAGCTCTCTGGGTCAACGTCTGCCATAAACAAGGGCAAGGTCGTTTTTATTGTCATTCATTTTCAACTTTGTTGCATTGTCATCTTTGTAATAAGCAGCGCTATAGCCATCGCCAGCAGCAGAAACAGTGTCACTATCTTCATCTTTTGTGATGCTACCCAAGTTTGTTAATGTGTGTTTATAGACTCCAGCCCTAGTAGTAGGATAAAAGGGGACCCAAGCCCCACACCCTCACACAGTGACGAACACACATGGCGTACATACCCTCCATTCGGCGCTTCTTCTGGGGTGTTGGTGGTGGTCTTCTCTCCTTGTGTTCTGCTGTCCTGGGAAGCGGGTTTGGAACTGAGAAAAGGTTGGGCACAGCATTCCAGCTTAGCCGTTTTCTCTCTGGTGTTGTGAACTGGCTGACTTCAAAGTGGTCGCTACAAAGTCTGTAGTTTTTGTTCAAAACTTTAGCGTCAAGGTGGCTGATGTCTGTTCTTCTGCAGTTCGGCACCCACTTCTTACACCTAGAACCACAATGGACATGGTCAATTGAAGTGGAAGAGAGACACAACCTCTCTTGACAACATTTTTTCCCTGGATTCAAACCTGGCTTAGGTTTGGCGAGTCTAAAGAGTTGTCAAAACCTGAAGTGAAAAACAAAGTACACAAATTAACTGCTTTCAACAGTGGCGAAACCTAACAGAACACCTCCGCGGACACGTACAGGATAGGTCCGTTCCCGTTTAGATATAAAAACCGCTGGCGCTGAACCTCCAGGTTTTGGCATTTAAAAAAAGATCGGGTTCGAACCCGCAACCTCTCGAGAAAAGAGGGGGAAAACACACACACACATAAAACACAAAAAACCACAACCTCTCGAAAACAGAGAAGAAAAAAAAAGTTTCAGCGCAGAATCAAACCTGGTCATGCATGACCAAGAGTCGAACGCTCTACCAGCTGAGCCATTAGAGAATTGCTATGACGGAGTGTTTGTAAAGCATGTAAATCCACTTCTAAGCTATCGGCCCAGGAACAATCAACCATATATTTTAAACATGATGGATAGGTTCAGGAAGCTCCTATTATGACATGTTTTGCTTTCCTTTGGCATGTCATAGACGCTGAATTAACACTCACACAGTCACACAGAGGAGGAAGTGTATTATAGATGTTCAACCCAGACATGTGCATTCGTACTCATTCAGTGATTCACGCACACACCGTGTGTGGTACTGCTACCGAGTACCGTCATTCTACAAGCAACGAGTCAATCCTGTTAACACGATTCATAACTGGTAGGTTTTTAGGCTAGATTCGCTTCGAAAAGTTGCAGAAAATCTGATGGTGGTAACAATCTGACGGTATAACAAGTTTTGACAAGGAAAAAACCAAGCAAGTAATCATTCTGACCGTTGTCAGCCATGTTCACCACGACAACGGCAGGATTCTAACGCATCATGAAGAAGGCTGAAATGGTCGGTGTCGGTGGTTGTTGTGACTCTTGACCGGTACTGTACTCCATGCACCTTAACGGTCCGTGTGATTCGGGTGTAATCTTAAGCTTAACGACGTTTATTGGCAGTATTACACCCGAATCACACAGAGCACAAACTTTGCGCAGCTGAGCGCGAGAATCTGGGTCACGTGTCGGCGTCTATTTTCATGGCTGGTGAGTGCCTGGCTAAAGTGCGTTAGAATCCTGCCCTTTTCACCCTCTGTTTGCAGAAGCTCCTAATCTCGCTGGAAACAAGATTTCATACTCTTGTCGTGGAAACAAACGACGAAAAGATTGACCTGATTTTTCAATACAAACACTGTATTCATTTTGTTGTTTAGACTGCAAGTGTAACTTTTCTGACTTGCGTTCCACTCAACACATTTTTCACCTAGTGGACATGTACTCGATTAATTGACTCGATTAAATTGAACTGATGTATTTGATATACATTTGTATTAATCCGGAAAAATTATGAAATCATACTTCATTCATTCAAGCATTAGTCTTGACAGCGTTCAGCGGACGAAGTAAACATCAATCTACTTCGACCATAACGTAAGTGCGAGTTGCAGACGAAACGACTAGGTACAAAACGTCCAGGATACAAACGACCCGCATCGTAAAAAAATTTCTTTCTCCTTCACCAATGTTCTCCAAATTCACATATGAACAAAGACTTGTCAAGATGAGGCTCCCTAGTCTGTGCTACAGAAGAACTAGAGGTGACCTAATAGAAGTGTACAAGTATACGCACGGCATGTACCAGATTGGAGAGAATCTGTTTTCCTGCAATGACAATAGTGTCACAAGAGGTCACGCCTACAAGCTCAAGAAAAACTGATGCAATACGGCTTTACGACAGCATTTCTTCACCCAGCGAGTTATCAACATGTGGAACAGCCTCCCGAATAGCGTAGTCGAGGCACCGAGCCTGAACTCGTTCAAGAACAGAGTGGACAAGCATCTACAAGGATATATGTTCAAGTTGGAGGAACCACTGGCGCAGATGATGCACAGCAATTAGGCCTTTTTTCTCTCTTTTTCTTTATCTCACAAGTGTTATAGACTAGGCCTGGTAAAAGACCAGCTAGTATCCATAAGAACAATAAAAATACAGCCAGAGAACTACCAGAATCGGCGATAGGCCCTGGACGCCTAAGCAAGCCGAAGAATTCTATTCTATTCTATTCTATTCACCCTTCTCAAAAATCTCCTTGCAAATGACGTCACGTTATTCGACGTCAAATGATAACGTCACAGATTTTGCAAAATGGAGTCTGTTGTATCGTTTTCATTGCAACACCAAAATGTAAAAAAGTCACTTTTTGTTCAAACCTCGATTCTGAAAATTTGATAATATTGAATGGGACCTAACTTCCAGTCAGTGTGCAAAATCTCAAGAAAATCCGTCCAGTACTTTTTGAGATATAAGCCGTGGAGTCGGGACAGACACACACACACACACACACAGACAGATAAAGTCTGTAGGACCTTCAGTAAACCTGGAGGGATAATGTGACAAATATTGTAAAATTTGAGCTAAAACAAAAATAATACGCATGTTCTAACCTCTCAACGTCAGTTGGAAACCTGTAGAAGTGTTTGGATGTTGACTTGCACGTGTAATACCTGTTTCTACAATCCCGAAAGGAGCAATACATGCCACCAAAGAACATAGACATGTCTATGTTCTTTGATGCCACACCATCTACTCATTTTACTATAATTATGTATACATCCAAAAACAAGGGAAATTACTCGCGCGTGAATGTGACGTAAAAAATACATGTGACGTAAGCAAAATCTCGTCCTGCATTTTTACTATACAAGATACAGGAGTGACGCTTCTTTATGTCTATGTTCTTTGCTTTGATGCTGCATCCGACTGGCGACTGAGGTGTGATCTCTTCTTGGGTGGCATATTGGGGCAATTTTGTCTGAAAATAAAACACAAAATAAGGTTCTTTAGAAAAGCAATTGATACTTGGATGGATACTTGAGAAGAGAGACAGGGAAAGGAAGAGAGAGAGAGAGAGAGTTCCGTGAGAATTTGCCGCTTGTGGCGGCAAAGCTGATCTGCTAGCAGTGGTGTTCTTCTTTGTGATGGTTGGTGTCAGATCACTTGTGGCAGTGCTGTTCTTCTTTGTGGTGGTTGGTGTCAGAAGAGAGAGAACTGAGAGAGAGAGAGAGAGAGAGAGAGAGAGAGAGAGAGAGAGAGAGAGAGAGAGAGAGAGAGGAGTCATATCATTATTATAAGTATTAATCATAGACATGAATAAAAAATGAGAAACAATCAACGAAATTTAGAGAGAGAGAGAAAGACAGACAGACCTGATCTCGATGCACTGAAAGCTGCTTTCGTTCGTACACGAAATAATATGAAAAAAACTTGATGATTATTCAATTTGTCGTTGATCTAGCTTGTTTCCACAACGTCTA
Source organism: Theodoxus fluviatilis (assembly GCA_034096865.1). NCBI lineage: Eukaryota > Metazoa > Mollusca > Gastropoda > Cycloneritida > Neritidae > Theodoxus > Theodoxus fluviatilis. The sequence goes on along the minus strand of JAWQFJ010012556.1, from coordinate 55,888 downwards.
TCTGTCTGTCTGTCTGTATTTTTCCTCTCGCCAAATTTTCGTACCCTCAGCTTCCCCCAAAGCTACGTCCGTGAACAACGGCAATTTTTCCATCAATGCATTTCATGAAAAACACGTAAGAATGGTCACGGCTGACCAAAAGTGTCCGAACTGATCTCAATGCACTGAAAGCTGCTAACGCTCGTACGACGGTAACAGACGAAGCCAAAAAATGTGTCGTCTGCCTCATGGAACGACTACGTATGCGCAAGCATACATCAGTGAGTGTCATTCTACTGATTACATCGAAAATTGACTGTTCTAAAATTAATTTCGCGTGCTCGCACACGAAATAATATGAAAGAAACTTGATGATTATTCAATTTGTCGTTGACCTAGCTTGTTTCCACAACGTCTGTCTGTCTGTCTGTCTGTCTGTGTTTTTGCTTTCGCCAAACTTTCGTATCTCACCATACATCTGCATTATTGCTGTGTGTTGTATATTTGGTATAGAATACAATTGGTGATAAAAACCGCTGGCGCTGAACCTCCAGGTTTTGGCATTTAAAAAAAGATCGGGTTCGAACCCGCAACCTCTCGAGAAAAGAGGGGGGAAACACAAACACACATAAAAACACAAAAAACCAGGTCGGGTTGGAACCCACAACCTCTCGAAAAAAGAGAAGAAAAAAGTTTCAGCGCAGAATCGAACCTGGTCATGCATGACCACGAGTCCAATGCTCTACCACACGAGCCATTAGACTTAGAGAATTGATATGACACTGAGACAAAAGTTCGCCACCCTAAAGTGGACAATGCTGGTGGAAAAAAAATCTATATTTTCATTTGTTTGTTTGTGTTTCATGAAAGTGTTGTGTAATGAAGTATCTTTATTTATGGATAAAAAGA
>JAWQFJ010012556.1:0-50000 GCA_034096865.1 Theodoxus fluviatilis | reverse complement strand
TGGGTCAATTTGCTCAAAAGTTATGAATTTTTAATTGAATAAAATCCGGCCCTTCGTTTTACTATAAAGACAGTAGAAAACTTGTGACCAGATTACATGCACTGAACAACAAAAACCTTCATAACTTTTTTAATTTCAAAGCTAGAAGAAAACCAATGATATATCTGGAATCCTTATGATTAGAGCTATTGATTAATAGGATAAAAGAAAAGTGACAGATAAATTTTAACTTAATTAATTAATTCTTCTTCTTCTTGTCGATCGCTAAATTAATTAAGAACAAATCCGAGGTCGCGGTCTGGGTCACGTGACCACATGTGGTCGATCGGGCATATTGAAAACCAAATAACACACTAAAACCTAAAATAAACGCACTAAACTGCTTTTAAAAGCATTCAAAATGATAATAGAATAACAAATAATCATTAGAAGCAGTATAAACGAGTCCACTAGGTTAGACGAAGATTCTCAGAAAAGCACTAGCCGTGAATAGGTGAGTAGGTCTACCATTCCACAGCGCGATCTGAAAACCAGTGACTACGTTGGAATGAGCAAAACCCCCTTTGGTAACTATTAAAATAAAATAAAAATCATTGAGACAGACTCGAAAATGATTTATCTACATGCGAATAGCAAAATTAAGATACCGAATACTCGCGTTTGATATAAAAACGGCGTTTGAAGATGAACCAAAACTTTAAAATTAGCGTAGCTCAGCTCACAGACGTCGCACGAAGATGAAACTTGTGTGTAGATGCAGGGGAAAACGTGAACTAAGTCATAAAAACGCAGTCTTTGTGCTAAATAAAAACGCGGTTTGAAGAAAGTGAACAAGAGAGGGATCGCTGTGCGCGCGTGCACAGAATCCGGTCACAGTTTTTGCGGCGCAGCGGAGAGCTGATTCGTGACGTCACGCACACGTACCTAAATTCATAGTATACTATGTTTGGCCAGAAAACAACATTGAAACTGATGCGATGTTTCGATATCCTAATACGCTCAAAATACTTCTACTCAATTTTGAGACACATGGGTCGCCAAAAACCATACAAATTCAACTAAACTTTCGGACCGATACACAGAAGCGACCGCATCACGAAGGGACGTAACTCTCGGAAACAGTCAAACTACGGCGATCGCATTAGATCAGTCTTGGCAGCGTTCAGCGGGCTAAGTAAACATCAAACTACGGCGATTTGACGCAAGTACGAGTTGCATATTTGGTGGTATTGCGGTATATTTGTGGGTATTGCGGGGTATTGCGGTCAATAGTAGTACCCAGATTTGATAAATTAATGCTGTTCAAGGGTTACATTTTCGAAACGAAACGACCCGCATCGTAAAAAATCCTTCTGTCTCCTTCACCAACGTTCTGGAAATTATTCATTCTCGCATGGGTTCCCCGAAACTCTAAATGACGTCAATCTAAAAAGATACCCATAATTTCTGCTGTTACGTCAATTGAAATGTTGAGACAGAAAGCTTCTAAGTGGGACTGAATTTCAGATCGTACATGCAAATGACGTCATGCTATTAATGACGTCAAATTTGGCTTTGCCGTCAAATGTCATTTCAATAATTTTTCGACCGGTAATTTCGAGAATACGACCTTAGAAAACCACTTTCTCTTCAAGCCTCGATTCTGAAAATTTGATACATTCAATCGGACCTAACTTCCAGTTAGTGTGCAAAATCTCAAGGAAATCCGTCCAGTAGTTTTTGAGATATAAGCCGTGGAGACGGGACAGACAGACACACACACACACACACAGACAGATAAAAACCGCTGGCGCTGAACCTCCAGGTTTTGGAGAAGAAAAAAAGAAGATCGGGTTCGAACCCGCAGCCTCCGAGAAAAGAGGAGGAAAAAACGCACACACACACAAACACAAAAAACCAGGTGGGTTCGAACCCACAACCCCTCGAAAAAAAGTTTCAGTGTAGAATCGAACCTGGTCATGCATGACCAAGAGCCCAATGCTCTACCAACTGTGCCATTGTAAACTTGTAGGTATGTGAAGCATTTATAACGACCTTGTCATAAACCCTCGTGGTTCGTATTTTGCACTGTAAATTGTAGAAAAATGGATGATAGCATGAACTGTTTGGTATTTCATACGGATCTAACCCATCAACGTCAATATTCTTTTCGTAGTATCGCATTTTGGCGCCTGCTGGTAGAGGTTCAACATATATCGAAGCGTTTTGCTGAAGTAGGAAAGATAACTCGGTTTGACTCGATGTCATTACGCTGAAATGGTCGTTGTCCCCAACATTTCCGGGTCAGGGATTGATTAAATCATCATATTTTTGTGACACTGAGACCAGACCATCAAAACAATTAGCACTAGGCCTTGAATCAAATCGTCGTACGAGATCTTACGTTGACTGCAAATGTACAACAGTGCCGCGTGATTGTGTCGACATTCAGTTAGTTCGCTGGGCCCCTATTCACAACGGCGATTTATCTTTTTAACACTCGATTTATCCCCTATCCCCGCGTTATCTTGATCGGTTAGATAAGGTACGCTCGTCAGAGGATCCTAGGTTGCGCTTTGCTATATATACTGCTTTCTTTGTCGTCTCTTCGATTCTCTTAGATCGTAGATGACGTCATGAGATTACGTCAAAGCGGAACAGGCAGTTGGAATCGTCTGAGTTTAGAGACAAGGGTAGTGAATTAGGCAGTACAGTAGTCGCCGCTTATTAAAAACACATTGGGACCGAACAAAAGTGTTTTTAATAAGCGGCGTTTTTATTAACCGTTTGCTTGTTGAACATGTCCATCAGTAACGAAGTAAATCCGGACCTTACCAACTGTATTTAAAAAACGGCTGTTTTTATTAACCGCGTGTTTTATAAGCGGCGACTACTGTATTGCCTTTCTTACTTACATTCAGCCCTTGAGGCAAAATATTCAAATGTGGTAAGAGTGAGAGAGAGAGAGAGAGAGAGAGAGAGAGAGAGAGAGAGAGAGAGACAGAGACAGAGAGAGAGAGAGACAGAGACAGAGAGAGAGACAGAGAGAGACAGAGAGAGACAGAGAGAGAGAGACAGAGAGAGAGAGAGACAGAGAGAGAGACAGAGAGAGAGACAGAGAGAGTGAGAGAGAGGGGGGGGGGAGGGGAGCTGGGAAAAGGGGAGGAAGGGAAGAGAGAATGAGAGTAAGAGGGTGGGTGGGAGAGAGAGAGAGAGAGAGAGAGAGAGAGAGAGAGAGAGAGAGACAGAGAGACAGAGAGAGACAGAGAGAGAGAGAGAGACAGAGAGAGAGTCAGAGAGAGAGACAGAGAGAGAGTGAGAGTAGCCATAAGTACTGATCAAAAGATCAGATAAAGGCCTTGCGGCCTAAGACATCTGAGGACATATCTATCTAAATCATTCTCTGTCCTCGCAAATGACGTCACGAATTCTATTCTATTCTATTCTATTCACCCTCCTTCAAAAATCTCCTCGCAAATGACGTCACGTTATACGACGTCAAATGATCACGTCACAAATTTTGCAAAATGGAGTCTGTTGAATCGTTTTCAATGAAACACCAAAATGTAAAAAAGTCACTTTCTTTTCAAACCTCGATTCTGAAAATTTGATAATATTGAATGGGACCTAACTTCCAGTCAGTGTGCAAAATCTCAAGGAAATCCGTCCAGTAGTTTTTGAGATATAGGCCGTGGAGACGGGACAGACAGACACACACACACACACACAGACAGACTAATAAAGTCTGTAGGACCTCCAGTAAACCTGGAGGGATAAAGTCTGTAGGACCTCCAGTAAACCTGGAGGGATAAAGTCTGTAGGACCTCCAGTAAACCTGGAGGGATAAAGTCTGTAGGACCTCCAGTAAACCTGGAGGGATAAAGGTCTACTATTCTTTGATGACCGACAAAAGAAAAGTTTCACATACCCTCAGCTTCCCTCAAAGCTACGTCCGTGAACAACGGCAATTTTTCCATCAATGCATTTCATGAACAACACGTAAGAATGGTCACGCCTGACCAAAAGTGTCTGAACTGATCTCGATGCACTGAGAGCTGCTTTCGTTCGTATGACGGTAACAGACGAAGCCGAAAAATGTGTCGTCTGCCTCATGGAACGACTACGCATGCGCAAGCAAACATCAGTGAGTGACGCCTTGTGTAGCAGCCAAAAGTTACTCCCGGCCAAAAGTTACTCCGGAAGTCATCGCAGAGTTATCTGCTCGGCTTTTTCTTTATGCGATTTACCGCTCCTGCACCTGTTCTTTGCATGGAATATATCCCGACAAACGACGCATTAGTTTCTTTACGAGTTTTTGTGTTTTTGGTGCATTTGTGTAGTTTAACACATAATATAGAGTTCAAAAAAGTTTTTCCCCGTGCAAAGCCGTCTCCGCTGCCGGAAATGATATGGGAGTCACCTCCCTGTAGTCTATTTGTAGTCTGGTTTTATAAAACGCGACCGTTGACTGACTTGGCACGCCCGGGGAGTTATGCTAAGATCCGGCCGCGTTAATATATCTGCGTTTTGTGACAAACGTCTTGCTCGGCGGTACTGTACTCCATGCACCTTAACGGTGCGCGTGATTCGGGTGTAATCTTAAGCTAAACGACGTTCCGAATGTTTCCGACTTCGACCATTTCAGCAGCGCCAATAAACGTCGTTTAGCTTAAGATTACACCCGAATCACGCGCACCGTTAAGGTGCATGGAGTACAGTACCGCCGAGAAAGACGTTTGTCACAAAACGCAGATATATTTACGCGGCCGGATCTTAGCATAACTCACCGGGCGTGCAAAGTCAGTCAGGCGGAGTGGCGGGTGCCGTCTCTTTTTAGAGTGGAATTCTCAGCACGTCCTGAGCAGATAACTCTGCGATGACTTCCGGAGTAACTTTTGGCCGGGAGTAACTTTTGGCTGCTACACGCCACCACATCGTCAAGCTACTGATTACATTGAAAATTGACTGTTCTAAAATTAATTTCGCGTGCTCGCACACGAATTAATATGAAAGAAACTTGATGATTATTCCATTTGTCGTTGACCTAGCTTCACAACGTCTGTGTGTCTGTCTGTGTGTCTGTCTGTCTGTCTGTGTGTGTGTGTGACACTCATACGTTTCCACAGTTTTATTGCGATCGACTTAAAACTTGGCATGGGGTTAGATGTGGGCCGGGTTCAGGTCATGGTAGGGTAAAAAAAAGTGTCCCCATGGTAATGGGAAGTGGGTACAAACAAGATGGCCGCCGAAAACTCAAAGTGCTCAGATTTGACCGAAATTTGGTGTGTGGGTTGGTAAAGTCAGATGATGAAGATCTGTGAACAAAGTTTTGGGTTACCATGATTACGTCACGAGAAAAACAAAATGGCGGCAGAGTAAACAATGGACGATTGTGTCGAAGGCGGCGAAGCCGCCTGAGACACAGGAATTCCCATCGACTTAAAACTTGGTATGGGGTTACATGTGGGCCGGGGTCAGATCATGGTGGGGTTAAAAAGAAGGTGTCGCCATGGTAACCGGAAGTGGGCACAAACAAAATGGCCGCCAAAAACTCAAAGTGCTCCGATTTGACCGTAATTTGGGTGAGTAAAGTCAAATGATGAAGATCTGTGAACACATTTTTGGTTATGGTTTCGTAATGAGAATAAAAATGGCGGCTGAAGAATTTGGCTTTGCATGTGGCTTTGACGCTTTGCGCATTGCCTGGCCGCGAAGCGGCTAGTCTGTATATTTAATTTCGCTGTGTGTGTGTGTGTGACACTTATACGTTTCCACAGTTTTATTCCGATCGACTTGAAACTTGGTATGGGGTTAGGTGTGGACCCGGGTCAGGTCATCGTCGGGTTAAAAAAATGGTGTTGCCACGGTAACCGGAAGTGGGCACAAACAAGATGGCCGCCGAAAACTCAAAGTGCTCAGATTTGACCGAAATTTGATGTGTGGGTAGGTAAAGTCAGATGATGAAGATCTGTGAACAAATTTATCGGTTACCATGGTTACGTCACGAGAAAAACAAAATGGCGGCAGAGTAAACAATGGACGACTGTCTTGAAGGCGGCGAAGCCGCCTGAGACACAGGAATTCCCATCCACTTAAAACTTGGTATGGGGTTAGATGTGGGCCGGGGGGTCAGGTCATGGTGGGGTTAAAGAAAAGGTGTCGCCATGGTAACCGGAAATGGGCACAAATAAGATGGCCGCCTGTCACAGTTATGCTTTTTCCCCATTATGCTTCCCCATTGTTAAGAATGTATAAGCCAGCCAGGCCTCGAATAATACTTAGTTATTATTAAAATCAGCCATGCCTTGAACATAGTTTGAAGTGACGAATCAATGAAAAGAGCCAACTTTCGACTTTCCAGAATGAAAAACTTTGACATTGATTACGTCATACAGTGATTGCTTATGTCATACAGTGCTGAACTGTGTCAGTTGAAGGGAGAGGATGGATGGATGGATGGATGAAGTTTAAGGGCCTATCAGCCTTGTAGGCTATATAAGGCCACAACGTTAAGAACCACCCATCTTAAACCAAGTATTAAAACTCTTCACGACAGAGGGAGAGGATTTAAACGATTTCCGATCTCAGATCCAAGGACGGAATGTCTGAGCCCCTGTGTGGGACCCAACTCTTGGTGGAGACTTTGATTGTTGAATGGATACAAATGTGGTCTGATCCTATCTACGTTCGTGACAACGTTATCATGCCGTTACAAGAACGGTAAACGGCTGCACTCTCCAATTCGTCGACTACAACTTTGAGTCCCCCTGACATCATTTGAGGAACCAGGATGATGCCACTCCGACCCTCCCTTCTCCCAAATCCCATCACTTGTGTCAACCGTCACCTCCCCAGCGAAGAAATGTCATCCTCTTGAACACCAACCACCATTGTCAACAGCGCTGACTCCTTCATCATTATTGAACTCTCTTCCCAAATAAGTGAAAGTTTTAGTATAGGCTGGCTGGCTAACTTAGGATTGATTACATAATTAAGGACCATTACCCATCATTCAATTATTATTAAATCATTTGAACTTTAGCTATCTGTTCTCACCTTCTCTGTTGTCCTGTGTGTTCGTAACAGCAGGGAAGTTGAGTAAATGTTACAGGATTGTCATGTGTTCCCCTAGACACCATATCAGATAAAGTACATCTGAAACTGTCCTGTAACACCGCCAAAAAATCAAAATGCTCCGATTTGACCGAAATTTTGCGTGTGGGTTGGTAAAGTCAGATGATGGAGATCTGTGAAAAAAAATTTTGGTTACCATGGTTACATCACGAAAAAAACAAAATGGCGGCTGAGTAAACAATGGACGACTGAGACACAGGAGTTCCCATCGACTTAAAACTTGGTATGGGGTTAGATGTGGGCCAGGGTCAGTCATGGTGGGGTTAAAAAAATGGCATTGCCATGGTAACCGGAAGTGGGCACAAACAAGATGGCCGCCGAAAACTCAAAATCGTCTGATTTGACCGAAATTTGGTGTGTGGGTAGGTAAAGTCAGATGATGAAGATCTGTGAACTAATTTTTTGTTGTCATGGTTACGTAAAGAAAAAAACAAAATGGCGGCTGAAAACTTTGGACGACTCTGTCGAAGGCGGCGAAGACGCCTGAGACACGGGAGTTCCCATGGACTTAAAACTTGGTATGGGGTTAGGCGTATGCCGGGGTCAGGTCATGGTGGGATTAAAAAATGGTGTTGCCATGGTAACCGGAAGTGAGCACAAACAAGATGACCGCCGAAAACTCAAAGATTTGACCGAAATTTGGTGTGTGGGTAGGTAAAGTCAAATGATGAAGATCTGTGAACGATTTTTTTTTGTTATAATGGTTACGTAATGAGAAAAACTAAATGGCGGCTGAAGAATTTGGCTTTGTATGTGGCTTTGGCGCTTTGCAAAGTGCCTAGGCGGCAAGCGGCTAGTCTCTATTTCTATTTTCGCTGTGTGTCTGTGTGTGTGTGTGTGACACTCATACGTTTCCACAGTTTTATTCCGATCGACTTGAAACTTGGTATGGGGTTAGGTGTGGAATTGGGTCAGGTCAACGTGGGGTTAAAAAAATGGCGTTGCCATGGTAACCGGAAGTGGGCACAAACAAGATGACCGCCGAAAACTCGAAGTGCTCCGATTTGACCGAAATTTGCTGTGTGGGTAGGTAAAGATAGATGATGAAAATCTGTGAACAAATGTTTTGGTTACCATGGTTACATCACGAGAAAAACATAATGGCGGCTGAGGAAACAATGGACGACTGTGTCAAAGGCGGCGAAGCCGCCTGAGACACAGGAGTTCCCATCGACTTAAAACTTGGAATGGGGTTAGATGTTGGCCAGGGTCAGGTCAAGGTGGGGTTAAAAAAAATGCCGTTACCATGGTAACCGGAAGTGGGCACAAACAAGATGACCGCCAAAAACTCAAAATGTTCCGATTTGACCAAAATTTGGTGTCTAGGTTGGTCAAGTCAGATGATGAAGATCTGTGAACAACTTTTTTGGTTACCATGGTTGCGTCACGAGAAAAACAAAATGTCGGCTGAGGAAACAATGGATGACTGTGTCGAAGGTGGCGAAGCCACCTGAGACACAGGAGTTCCCATCGACTTAAAACGTAGTATGGGGTTAGATGTGGGCCGAGGTCAGGTCATGGTGGGGTTAAAAAAAAGGTGTCGCCATGGTTACCGGAAGTGGGCACAAACAAAATGGCCGCCGAAAACTCAAAGTGCTCCGATTTGACCGAAATTTGGTGTTTGGGTAGGTCAAGTCAAATGATGAAGATCTGTGAACTAAATTTATGGTTATCATGGTCACGTAACGAGAAAAACAAAATGGCGACTGAAGAATTTGGACGACTGTGTCAAAGGCGGCGAAGCCTTGAGACACAGGAGTACACAGTTTTATTCCCATCGACTTAAAACTTGGTATGGGGTTAGGTGTGGGCCGGGGTCAGGTCATGGTGGGGTTAAAAAAATGGTGTTGCCATGGTAACCGGAAGTGGGCACAAACAAGATGGCCGCCGAAAACTCAAAGTGCTCCGATTTGACCGAAATTTGGTGTGGGTAGGTAAAGTCAAATGATGAAGATCTGTGAACAAAGTTTTTGGTTATCATGGTTACGTAATGAAAAAAACAAAATGGCGCCTGAACAATTTGGCTTTGTATGTGGCTTTGGCGCTTTGCGCATTGCCTGGCCGCGAAGCGACTAGTATATATATGTGTATATATATATATATATATATATATATATATATATATATATATATATATATATATATATATATATATATATATATATATATATATAAACTCCCGGTATACATTCTTCTTAATTTATTTCGTCACTTCAGAAGTCAACGCTTCGCCCCTGCAGAAGGCTTCATCATGGCCAGACACAGCATACAGAGAGGGTACGTTTAATATGTGAATTTCGGATGTCTTTGAGTGAAGCAAATATTGTGTAAATAATATTTGTAATCCAATTTATAAACAATTGAGTTGTATGAGTGTATGTATGTATGTATGAATGTATGTATGTATGTATGTATGTATGTATGTATGTATGTATGTATGTATGTATGTATGTATGTATGTATGTATGTATGTATGTATGTATGTATGTATGTATGTATGTATGTATGTATGTATGTATGTATGTATGTATGTATGTATGTATGTATGTATGTATGTATGTATGTATGTATGTATGTATGTATGTATGTATGGATGGATGTCTGAATGTCTGTATGTCTTTATGTCTGTATGTCTGTCTGTCAGTCTGTCTGTCTGTCTGTATGCATGTATGTATGTATGTATGTATGTATGTATGTATGTATGTATGTATGTATGTATGTATGTATGTATGTATGTATGTATGTATGTATGTGTGTGTGTGTGTGTGTGTGTATGTATGTATGTATGTATGTATGTATGCATGCATGCATGCATGCATGCATGTATGTATGTATGTATGTATGTATGTATGTATGTATGTATGTATGTATGTATGTATGTATGTATGTATGTGCATGTATGTATGTATGTATGTATGTCTGTATGTGTGTATGTGTATGTATGTATGTATGTATGTATGTATGTATGTATGTATGTATGTATGTATGTATGTATGTATGTATGTATGTATGTATGTATGTATGTATGTATGTATGTATGTATGTATGTATGTATGTATGTATGTATGTATGTATGTATGTATGTATGTATGTATGTATGTATGTATGTATGTATGTATGTATGTATGTATGTATGTATGTATGTATGTATGTATGTATGTATGTATGTATGTATGTATGTATGTATGTATGTATGTATGTATGTATGTATGTATGTATGTATGTATGTATGTATGTATGTATGTATGTATGTATGTATGTATGTATGTATGTATGTATGTATGTATGTATGTATGTATGTATGTATGTATGTATGTATGTATGTATGTATGTATGTATGTATGTATGTATGTATGTATGTATGTATGTATGTATGTATGTATGTATGTATGTATGTATGTATGTATGTATGTATGTATGTATGTATGTATGTATGTATGTATGTATGTATGTATGTATGTATGTATGTATGTACCAACTTTGAGTAATAAAGTCATTTCGATTGTAGATGTGTATGTGAGGTGATGATGAGGATGACGGTGGGAGGTGTGGGGTAGATGATGACAGCGATAAGGTCTATTATTTCGATGGTTGACTGCCCTAAAATCCAAATACCCACCTAGTACTATGTGAAGAGTGGTAACTCTTGTGCGTCTCCGCAATGCCTATCCCCCACAGGGTGAACTCTGTGAGTGATCCAGTATCTGTTGCTTTCATAACCTCTTCATGACTTCAAGTCACCATGTGTGTAATTCATCTTGTACCGTAAATGTACCAATCTGATGAATAAAGTCGTTTTGATATGTATGTATGTATGTATGTATGTGAGAGAGAGAGAGAGAGAGAGACGGACAGACAGACAGACAGACAGACAGACAGACAGACAGACAGACAGACAGACAGACAGACAGACAGACAGACAGACAGACAGACAGACAGACAGACAGAAAGACAGACAGACAAAGTGTGTGTGTGTGTGTGTGTGTGTGGAGCATCATAATGTAAGCAGTGACGTTTGCACAGATATGCTGATGTTATAAAACTACCTTGCTTGACCTGAAACATGATGTAGACTAATGCCAGTTCCAGATGTCAGCCATGCAAGGATGTAGTTTCATTGATTCAAATTGTATCCGTCTATCCCATATATATTCAATGTATGTTGCAATATCCCATATGCAGAGAATATGTGTGATTCGATATTGGGAGAGGGGAGGGGGGCGGAGGGGAATCTTGGTAAAATGACATGTACATTTGGGATGAGTGTGTCAAGTAAAACAAAGGCAGAAATTAAATCAAAATAGTGCAGACAAGGTTGAACAAATAAATGGTAAAACTGAGGCAGATATCGCCATACATATGCCTTTATTTTGAGTGTAAATGTATACAGGGAATATACAGATTAAGAAGTAAAATGTGTTAACTGAATTGTATGCACTGCAGATATTTCTCTCATACATGAAATATGCCGTTGCAACTCGATTATCTCCCTTGAGTCAGTGAGCTTAACAGCAGTAAGACACTCCTGTCCATCTCAGTGTAGTGTGGGAAATAAGAAATGTTGTAGTCTGATATTTCTCTCTTCCTTGGAGTTCCCTCCTTGTGGCATAGACTGTGTGCTCATACGTGACTTCTTTATATTTCGAGTGTATGTATTTATCCTCCATGTATAGATATTGTACAACTTTGGTGAATAAAATTATGTTAATATGTATATCTGTATGTATATCTGTATGTATGTCTGTATGTATATCTGTATGTATGTCTGTATGTATGTCTGTATGTATGTCTGTATGTATGTCTGTATGTCTGTATGTATGTCTGTATGTATGTATGTATGTATGTATGTCTGTATGTATGTATGTATGTATGTATGTATGTATGTATGTATGTATGTATGTATGTATGTATGTATGTATGTATGTATGTAGGTAGGTAGGTAGGTAGGTAGGTAGGTAGGTAGGTAGGTAGGTAGGTAGGTAGGTAGGTAGGTAGGTAGGTAGGTAGGTAGGTAGGTAGGTAGGTAGGTAGGTAGGTAGGTAGGTAGGTAGGTAGGTAGGTAGGTAGGTAGGTAGGTAGGTAGGTAGGTAGGTAGGTAGGTAGGTAGGTAGGTAGGTAGGTAGGTAGGTATGTTGTGTGGAGCTCGTACTGCAGGAACTCACCAAGTCGGTGCTGACGGAATATTGTGAAGTGTTCCACAATCAGCCAGTGGCCTTGCACGGAGAAGCCATAGACACTTGCAAACCAGACCTATGCGTATTAGACCATAGTCAATCAGCCGCTTTCATTGTTGAAGTGTGCAATCCTTTTGATGTATTTCTGGACGCATGTTATAGACATAAGTTCAACAAATACATGCCGCTACACTTCAGGCTTTGTGAAGCGGGTTTTTTCACCACGATCGTTGTCCTGGTGATAGGTTCTCTTGCAACCGTGCACCGACACGTAGTCCCAGGCCTGACACTACTAGGCTTACCCAAGAGAGTGAGCAAAGGCCTTGCAAAATACCTCAGCATCTCGGTGATGATTGGATCAAGAAGAGTCTGGGCTAGACGAGGTCACATAATGACGCGAACTGTAAGTCCTTGACTTCACCTGACCAGCTCACACCCATGATGACCCTCAACTTGATATAATATTATTAAAAGAGGTTTTCGACCAGGGCCCGTATTCACAACGGCGATTTATCTTTTTAGCACTCGATTTATCCCCTAACCTCGCGTTATCTTGATCGGTTAGAAAAGGTACGCTCGTCAGAGGATTCTAGGTTGCGCTTTGCTATATATACTGGTTTCCAGCCAAGGGAGAGCGGAACAGGCAGTTGGAATCGTCTGAGTTTAGAGATAAATCGGAGTTAAAATAAATCGCCGATAAATCGCCGTTGTGAATACGGGCCCAGGTATACAAGCTGCGTGCTAATCTACCTATGCCATGTAGTAACTGCATATACAGAAGAGAGAGAGGGGGGGAATTGGGGGGAGATAAAGGAGAGAGAGAGAGAGAGAGAGAGAGAGAGAGAGAGAGAGAGAGCGAGAGAGAGAGAGAGAGAGAGAGAGAGAGAGAGAGAGAGAGAGAGAGAGAGAGAGAATCCCACAGGGTGGCAGAGACAAGCTGACGGACAGAGCCGGACAGACAGATGGACAGACATATGGGTGGATGGAGGGACGGACAGACAATGACGGAGAGACTATGAGTGGTACAGAAAGAAGTACAGAGAAACAGAGAAATACAGAGAGAGTGGAAGAGAATTTAAGAGATATAGTTACATATAGAGAGGGCCAAATGCAATCATACATGGCGAATGTTGTATAATAGAATAACGTCATAAAGCTCCAACATGCTCAGTTATCCATGAGGCCATCGAAGTGGAAGGTGGTAACGCTTGCATTCCTTTGATATTGCTCTTGATGAATGTAATCAATTTCCTGCAATAAAGTGTTTTGATATGTATGTATGTATGTATGTATGTATGTATGTATGTATGTATGTATGTATGTATGTATGTATGTATGTATGTATGTATGTATGTATGTATGTATGTATGTATGTATGTATGTATGTATGTATGTATGTATGTATGTATGTATGTATGTATGTATGTATGTATGTATGTATGTATGTATGTATGTATGTATGTATGTATGTATGTATGTATGTATGTATGTATGTATGTATGTATGTATGTATGTATGTATGTATGTATGTATGTATGTATGTATGTATGTATGTATGTATGTATGTATGTATGTATGTATGTATGTATGTATGTATGTATGTATGTATGTATGTATGTAAGTATGTAAGTATGTAAGTATGTAAGTATGTATGTATGTATGTATGTATGTATGTATGTATGTATGTATGTATGTATGTATGTATGTATGTATGTATGTATGTATGTATGTATGTATGTATGTATGTATGTATGTATGTATGTATGTATGTATGTATGTGGCGTGGCAAGATGGCGGATGGGTCAGTCAGGCTTTTCCTGCTCTGTGCCATTTTCATCGCGTTTGCCCGTTCATCCGTCGTCGCTGACGTCGAAAATTCAGCTGTGAGTAGGAGAAAGGACCAAGACACCATGGGACTTGTGGAAACTATGCGTGTGTACTTCAAGGAGGCGCTCAAGACAGGCAAAATTCGCGAGTCTACCATTCCAATACAAGCGAGTAGTACTCACAAGATGGCGAACGTAAACACAGGTATAGTCGGCCAAATTTCTTCCGATTTTGATGTTTACCATGCCAATGACTGGTCCCGTTTCATGCATGTATGCACTGAGGATGAATGGAAAGACTTTGAACTGATAGAAAGGAAGTTTCGACATGCCATCGCTACAAAACCATTGCATATTCAACGGTCGTATCACCACCCATGCCCTGACACATGGCTCGCTCTGATTGACTTCCTCGTCAGAATTTTCTACCGAGACGGCACTTTTCACCACAACAAACCCAATGGTGTTCCCTACAGCATGCCATTTGTAAAATATGTTGTGCGTATTCTACGTCATTTTCCCATTGAACTACCTGAATGTTTCCTAGAATGTCATGAGAACGAGCTGGAAAGGCATTTGTTTACCATCGAATTCTGCCTGAACTTCATCACTGTCAATATACGCACGTGCTTTGCGCGAATGAGACGACGCGACTGCAACAGACCACGAGACAGACAGGACGATCCCATTATCAACAAAGGGGAGCTCACTCGCATATGGCAGGAACATCAAAAGGTCGCCATTGAATTCATCCGCAACGGCAGCCGAAAGTCACCATCTGAGGGCTGCAAGATTGATAAAAAGACCGTCTACCAACACTTCCATCAACGATGTCAGCGCACCCTGACGACAGAGACAGCAACCCCTTGGAGCGAAGATCTCAACGCACCTCCGCCAGAATGGACTCCGCCAAACATCACATTCTCAGCAGACGAGGTCACTGACGTCATCAAAACACTCCCTGCACGTCGGTCACCTGGGTGGGACGGGGTCACGTACGACTACATCAAACAGCGCAGACAGACACTCGCTCCAGTGTTCACAGAGATAATGAACATTTGTGCCACTAACAGAAGAGTCCCTCAAGAATGGAAGCACTCAATCATCACCCTGGTACAGAAAAAGAATGGTAACCCGAATGACATTGACGACTGGCGGCCCATTTCCCTCCTGTGTGCCAGTTACAAGATCTACATGAAGTTGATACAGAGGAAGCTGATGCCGTGGATTGTTGAGACGGGCAGATTGTCATCTCGTCAGAAAGGATCCATGCCACGAAACGGGCTACAAGAGCACGTTTTCACCCTGAAGACAGGAATCGCAGACTTCCTCCACCAGTCTTCCAAACTGTATGTCGCCTTCATTGACATAAAAGATGCCTTCGGGGGCATAGACCATCAGCTAATGATCCGTGAACTGGAACAGATGGGATATCCCAATCAGGTGATCGATATCACCCGTAACATCTATACCAACTCCACGTTCCAGGTGAGAACAGCGACCGGGCTCACGGAAACAGTGCAGAGATGCAAAGGCATCATCCAAGGGTGCCCCTGGTCAGTGCTCATTTTCCAACAGGGGATAGACAAGTGGCTGCGATGGATCGAGAAGGACTATGAGATGCCACACACCCCGAACCCGATCCAGGGGTATGTGGACGATGTCGTTCTCATGACAAGACATGAGAGTGAGATTAAAGAAGCCGCCAGAAAGACCGAAAAGTTTATGGAGCACTCAGGAATGCAAGTGAAGCACAGAAAATGCGCCCTACTACATGGTCAAAGGAGCGGTAACAACTGGAGCAAGAACGATGCCACATCCTCTACTACCCTCACCATCCAGAACTCAACAATTCCGAAGTTGAGTAGAACGGAGCCCTACCGATACCTGGGCTATGACATAGATCTCAGCGCCACTTCTGACAAGACCCAGATAGAGTTTCAAGTTTCAAGTTTGGGTGCCAGGCCCGTCAAGGCAAGGCACAATTTATTCTTTACCCTTGGGGGCATTTAGAATATTAATAACAAAACCAACTATAACATACATAATTGAATCAGAAATGGAAAAAAAAGAAGAAAAAAAAGAAGAAACAAAAAGTCAAAAATAGAAAAACGGAAAAAGAAATGTACAATGAGGAAAAATTGTATATGGAGGAAAAAATACAACTCAATACACGCAACATAAGCATTGAAATTGTGGTTTAGAGTTATTCAGTTAATTTTTTTACAAATAATATTCAGGAATTCTACTAGATTTGACAGTAAGTTCTTCTTTCTGCTACCAAAGAGTTGATTAAATTTTAAGCTATTTGGTCTTCTACAAAAGTAACTGGACAAAAATTTACATCGCTCATCTTTGAAAAAATCACAAACAAACACATAATGGTATTCATCCCCAATGTCGCCGGAAGCACATTTTGTACAAAGGCGTTCCGATCTTTGCACATTTAAATAACGATTTATTTGCACTGGCAATCTATTGTTCAAGGTTCTGAATTTCATAAATGAAACACACTGTCTAAATGACAAAATATTGATATAATCTTCACACACAAATTCATCTTTGTACATCCTATAATTATAAAACATGTCTTTAGTATCTATCTCTGTAAACCATTGTTGAATGTACTGGTCGTACAAGCACCTTCTGACCTTTTCTTTAAACCAAGTTGCTGAAAATTGTAAGTTCCCTTGCAGGGTCCAAAATCCTGATAATCCTAGACTATCCAGAATGGTTTTTATGGAAGATAAATATTCAGAATCTAACAAATCTAATGAAAACATTTTATAAGAAAACCAGTATGCAATACTTGAAAAGTTATTTCGGTTCTCAGGATTTATTAATTTATACCAATAGCATAATAATCTATGCTTAGCATTAATGTCTAAAGGTATTTTTCCCAACTCGCCAAAAACCATAGCATTGGGTGTTGATTTTCTCAACTTGAATACAGTTTTATAAAAGCGAAGTTGTAATCTAGTTGCGATTTCGCACGAACTAAAACCCCAAACTTCAGAGCCATACAACAAAATAGGAGCTATCATCTTATCAAACAGGTCAATCTGTATATCAGCTGGGAGAGACAATTTTCTACAGGTTCTCAGCAAAGAAAACATTGCTCTCGAAGCTCGATCAAATAAATTTTTCTGAGCGACTGAAAACTTATTATTATAGTTCAATCTTAATCCTAAATACATAACATCAGACACAACTTCGATTGGCTCACCATTAAACAAGAAGACAGGTTTGTTTCTAATTTTTCCTCGAGAAAAAACAATAATTTTAGTCTTGTTAATATTAACGTGAAGTTTCCATCTAATGCAATAGTCATACATTCCATCCAATAGACTCTGCAACCCTGCTTCTGACTCTGAACATATTACAGTGTCATCGGCGTACAATAATAAAAACATTTGAAATAAAGCATTAACATCAGAGTCCTCCATGTTAGCCATATAGGCATCTCTAGACATGGTAAACAAACCAACATCTTTCTGAAGTAAAAACTGTTTTAAATCATTCAAAAAAAGAGCAAAAAGCAGGGGAGACAAATTTTCTCCCTGTCTGACACCACACAGACTTGAGAAATAACCAGAATAAGAATTGTTTACTCTTACACATGACTTTGCCCTAGAGTACATATTTTTGACAATTTTAAAAAAATTTCCATTAATGTCAGAATGTAACATTTTTTCCCATAAAAAGGCTCTTTTTATTTTATCGAATGCTTTCTCATAATCTATGAAAGCACAGAAGAGTCGCTTTTTTCTTTGAAGGAAAAAATTTAGGATACTATGTAAGGTAAAAACATGATCAATGGTAGAGAATCCAGACCGAAAACCTGCTTGTTCTTGACCTATCTTGCTATGACTCTCAAGAAAATATGACAATCTCACATTCAATACCGAGGTAAACAATTTCCCAAAACAACTGAGGATAGTAATGCCCCTGTAGTTTGATGGATCTTCTGGGGAGCCTTTGTTCTTATAAAGGGGTATGATTTCACCAATACACCAACTTGTAGGCATTTCACCAGACTGTAAGACAACATTAAACAATTTGACTAAGACGTCTAACATCTGATCTCCCGCCGCTTTCAAATATTCGTTTATTATCATGTCTTGACCACAGGATTTATTATTTTTTAACTTTTTTATACTTCTAGTTATTTCTTCTCTTGTAAAGGGTGCGTTAAGTAATACGTTATCATATTCATTCAAATCGTCTTCTGATCTGGCTTCAGTATTATTAGAGTTATCGTCAACATCTTCTTGCAAGTTATTGAAATGCTCAAAGAAGGCCATGCATGATGGAGATTTAGTACTGTTTTTACTGTTTGTATTTTCTTTTAGTAATTTCCAGAAAACTTTTGGATCTGTATTTTTTGTCTTTCGCAGTTTTTTAATAAAGTCATTATAAAAACCTCTAGATGCTTTTTTAACTGCTTTTTTATATTCCTTACAAGTATACCTTTTTTCATTCTTCGTCTGGACGCTTTTGAAACGCTTTGCTTTATTTTTAGCTCTTAAGAAAGTTTTTTGTTTTTCTTTACAAACACTATTAAACCATGGTTGCTGTTTTCTATATCCATTACTCTTTTTTACTTTCACACTGCACTTTTTTTTAATTACCCCAACCTTCTTTGCACTATCTGTTAATATACTGCATATTTTGTCAGTAACAGAGTTTATCTCATTCGTGGTTACATCATGCAATGAAAGCAGCATTGTGGTTAATTCTGTGTCAACAGTGTTGATTGCATGTCTGTCTAATTTATCGACAAATGCTTCTGAACAATTTTGCTTCCAAACTGGCTTCGTGTACTGACTAAGATTCAAATTTCCATTACTTGCATTACTTTCAGAGACATTAACCATTTCATCAACACTATTCCTATCAAGACTCTCGTCTCTGTGGAGCATTAACACGACTGGACAATGAACGTCAGAGTATAATTCACAAAAATCTAGGACCATAAAATCTTGAATCAAGGGAAACAAATTATATGACAGTATGCAATAGTCAACAACACTCTTGTCACGGCATGTGCATTTACCAATACCCTTATCTGACCCACTTCTACCATTTGCAATAGCTAACCCTGCAGTTTTACAAAAATCTATCAATCTAAATCCATAATTGTTAGTATTAGTGTCCTGTGAAACTCGTTCACCAATCATATTATTCACATCATCAAGATTTTCCAATTCTTCATTATCAAAACATGGTAAATGGTGATCAACAATATGTGTTGTTTCACATAAGTTACTAGTGCGAGCATTAAAGTCACCAAGTAAGCAAATATAGTCCCTATCAATCCCAAAATTAATAAGAGCTTCTTCCAAGTCCGAGAAGGCATCCTTATTTTGATATGGTGAGCCTTCCGGTGGGATATATACTGCACAAAATAAAATATCACGGCCAATAATTTCCTTATTCAGTTTGAAGAATAGACCATTCTCACTCAATTCGGTCTCAATAAACCTGTAAAGCCTTTTTACACTGGAATTAACCTTTTCCGTAAACTTGCATTCTTCATATACAGTTATATTCTTTGATAAATATTCCTTAACTAATACTAATATCCCACCAGATTTCCTTCTATATTTCCCTCTATTTTTGTAAAAAGCAATGTAACCAGGAACATCAACAGTGTCTAAGTCATCAAGTTTACTTTCACTGATGCAAATGATGTCATATTTGGTTATTAGGTCTATAAAGTCTGGAAACTTCAGCTTAGACATAACACCACAAACATTTAATGCCAAACAAGAAAGTGTGACCGAACTACCCTCACACGAAATGGTACTAGACAATAAAGAATTATTGGAATTGGTGCTATCTAAACTTTCTGCATCATTAGAGAGGGCAATGTTTACATTTGTAACAGGGGTATCACCCCCTCCCTCATCACCACTAACACTGTCCATATCATGGGTCTTCTCACCACCTCCCTCATCATCACCACTAACATTGTCTATATCATTGTTCCTATCAACACCTCCCTCATCATCACCACTAGCACTGTCCATCTTCTTCTTATTACCACCTCCCTCGTCATCACCACTAACACTGTCCATCTTCTTCTTATCACCACCTCCCTCATCATCACCACCAACACTGTCCATGTCATTGTTCCTCACACCACCTCCCTCATCATCACCACCAACACTGTCCATGTCATTGTTCCTCACACCACCTCCCTCATCATCACCACCAACACTGTCCATGTCATTGTTCCTCTCACCCCCTCCCTCATCATCATCACCAACACTGTCCATATCATTGTTCCTCTCACCACCTCCCTCATCATCACCACCAACACTGTCCATATCATTGTTCCTCTCACCACCTCCCTCATCATCACCACCAACACTGTCCATGTCATTGTTCCTCTCACCACCTCCCTCATCATCACCACCAACACTGTCCATGTCATTGTTCCTCACACCACCTCCCTCATCATCACCACCAATGCTGTCTATATCATTGTTCCTCTCACCCCCTCCATCATCACCACCAACACTGTCCATGACATTGTTCCTCACACCACCTCCCTCATCATCATCACCAACACTGTCCATATCATTGTTCCTCTCACCCCCTCCCTCATCATCATCACCAACAATGTCCATATCATTGTTCCTCTCACCACCTCCCTCATCATCACCACCAACACTGTCCATATCATTGTTCCTCTCACCACCTCCCTCATCATCACCACCAACACTGTCCATGACATTGTTCCTCTCACCACCTCCCTCATCATCACCACCAATGCTGTAACCACCAACACTGTCTATATCAGTACCACTATCGCTACATGCACCACTGTTATTCACAACATCATACTCAGCAAAGACAACATCACTACATGCAACACTATTATTCACATCAACATCATTACCAACAGAACCTCTATCACTACAAGCACCTCTGTTATTCACAACATCATATTCAGCAGAGACAATATCACTACATGCACCACTGTTATTCACAACAACATCACAGTTCATATTATTCCTCTCAGCCCCTCCCTCATCATCACCACCAACACTGTCTATATCATGGGTCTTCTCACCACCTCCCTCATCATCACCACTAACAATGTCCATATCAGTGTTCTTATCACCACCTCCCTCAACATCACCACTAGCACTGTCCATCTTGTTCCTCTCACCACCTCCCTCATCATCACCACCAACACCACCCTCAACACCACCAACACGGTCTATATCAGTGAATTTCTCACCACCTTCATCATCATCACCGCCAACACAATCCATGTCACTGTTAATACATGCTTCTTTGTCCTTCCCCTCACCTCCACCATCACCACTAACACAATCAGTATTAGCACCACCTCCATCCTCGAAACAAACTCTTTCCCTTGCTGCCACATACCTCAGGGTAGGAGGTACCAGTGTAGGCCCCCAAGGGCCCCCCTAATCTCGCCTTGTAGGAGTTGACTCTTCCATCAGGTAGCCGAGTCCGAGGGCTTCGTAGTCGATACGGTCCACCCCCAGCCTGAAGATGTCGTCCGGTGTCTCGATGTAGACTGGTTTGGGTTTCTGGACTGGGTGTAGACCTGGTGGGGACTTCAATTCACAGCGAATTTTGCCGTCGTAAGTCCAGGCTCTCTCCACCTTGTCCAAGCCTTTCACATAGTGCAACATCTTGGCCCGAAGTGGTGTGATGTCGTCCACGATGAAGATCTTCTTGTGCTCTTCGTGGGATTTGAGGTTCCTTTTCGCTGTGAAAACTTCGCCTCGTTTTCGTCGCGAAACGAACTTGACGATGACTGGACGAGGCCCCTTTCTCTCCTTCCCCACTCGATGCACTGCAGCGATGTCGTCTTTCTTCACCTCCACACCCGCGTCAGCAAAGACACGGATCACCTTTCGCTCCACGTCTTCTGCAGTCTCGCTCGCAGTAGCAGGTACTCCAAAAATCCTGAGGGACTCCCTTCTTGATAGAGCGAATAATCTGCGAGTTTGAAGAAACACTTGACAAGATCGATTTTTCGCCACTTCCCGTCGCTGCTAAGCTGCAAGCAGTCAACAGCATGGCAGTTTCGCGACTTCACTTCTATTTCCCAAACATGATGTTTACAGAGAAAGTACTCGACAGGCTGGAAGACGCGATAGTGAGCAAAGTCAGTTCATGGCTAGATCTCAACAATTCATCAACCCGATACTTCATGTTCTCTCCACGCAGTAAAGGAGGTCTCAGAATTTTGAATCCTCGCATCATGTACCACGCGAAGAAGCTGTCATTCTTCCTCGACACGCTCAACAACAGCGACGAACAGACGAAAACTGCTGCCCGAGACTCACTGCAACTGCACCTGAGCAAGCGGAAATGCACGCGCGAGGACAATCCAGACAACAGCAACTTCGCGGGGTACAAAACAGACACCACGTATAAGCTTATCAAGTTATCGAAAGTGAACTGGCGACAATCCCAATGGATACATTTCAGTGAGCTCTGCAGCAGACTGAAAGTTCGCCTGCAAACACGGGATAGCGGCGATTACGTGCTGTGTGCGGAGGCTGATGAGGATATAGAGGTCTGCCTCACCGACGCGACAAGTACCTACACCTTCCTCAAGAGCAAGCTGATCGGTCAGATGATTGAAGATTGGAGAGCGAAAGAGTCACAAGGCAGAATCGCACGCGCGACAGGAATTGACCACGCCCTTTCGTCATCTCATCTCACAAACCTACATCTGAACGACAAATTGACGCAGTTTGTTGTGAAGGCCAGACTACAGCTCCTCGAGTGCAACAGCCTGATGCACACATACTACCCTGCGGTCCACTCCAAAGTGTGCACAAGATGTGGATTTGCATCCGAGACAGTAAGCCATCTCCTGAATGGATGCAAAGAAAACAAAGGCACGATCCAGAAAAGACATGACAGGGTGGTGGAGATCGTGAATCGGGCTGTGCGCGAAGCCAACCCGCGCGCTGTCGTGATGACCAATCAAATTGTGACTAACTCCCCTTTCACGGGTGACCGCCTCCCATTCAGTGATGTTAATCACACAAAGCCAGACATATGTGTGATCAGCACTGCGGAAAAGATCTGCACAATCATCGAGGTGTCGATCCCATTTGACGCCTTTCTTGATGACTGTTATCAAGCCAAGTTTGACAAGTACATGCCGCTGTGCTTGGAGATACAGAAACTAGGCTTCCACTGCAGGATTTATGTGCTGGTGGTAGGGTCGCTGGGAAGCGTTCACGCCCGATTTGTCAGCGGTCTGCACCTCAGTGGCATACCCAGATGCAAGGCACGAAGCATCGCCAAATATGCCTCTGTCAGCGCGATGATTGGATCCCGCATCGCCTGGAAACAGAGATGCAGCAAAGTACTACCATGAGACTTTTCTCACAAAGCCTTAATTCAGGACTCGCAATACTGACAATCGCTTGCCTGTGTGGGAGGGATGTGCCTGTCGGCTGTAGGGCTTACTGATACCTCCCGGGACAACAGGCAGATTGCAACCAAACTGCCCTGTGTTAGACATCGAGACATGTCGCCAGGCTAACTTTGTGAAGCTCTTAACTGTCGATAGCCTGTCGTATCTGGGACCGATAACCATGAGACTCTCGATATCGTGCGCGATTATGGTGCTATGACGCGTCTCTTCTTGTTCGGATTTCGCGTGATGGTTTCTGCGGTCTCTTGGATGTTTCATTTTCTTGTCTATTTGATGTGATATTCTCAGTGCACCGAAGTGTGTATTTTTTCGAGAATAAAGTCAATTTGATATGTATGTATGTATGTATGTATGTATGTATGTATGTATGTATGTATGTATGTATGTATGTATGTATGTATGTATGTATGTATGTATGTATGTATGTATGTATGTATGTATGTATGTATGTATGTATGTATGTATGTATGTATGTATGTATGTATGTATGTATGTATGTATGTATGTATGTATGTATGTATGTATGTATGTATGTATGTATGTATGTATGTATGTATAATCAGAGGATTACGGTGGTACGAGGTGGGGAATAGTGGTGTAAGAGGGGTAGAGTAGGGGATGATAGGATTAGGGCGTGGGTGGAGGGTAGGTGGGAGATGGTGAAGTTTGTGAAAAGGAACAGTAACCAGTCAGGGAGTGGGTGGGTGAGTGAATGAGTGAGTGAGTAAGAACGGAATTACATCTGCACGTCTTTGCTAAACAGTAAACTGTATGTCAAATAAAATTGTTGTTGCTATACATATCTTAATTGTCAAGAAGCCGCCGTTTGCAATCTTGTTCCCTGGCCTCAGTGGCTGTATGAGTTGCAATATGTAATGTGTTCATCATGTACAATGAATGTACCCCCTAAGATGAATAAAGTCATTTTGATATGTAAGTGTGTACGTGTGTGTGTGTGTGTGTGTGCGTGCGTGCGTGCGTGCGTGCGTGAGTGCGTGCGTGCGTGAGTGCGTGCGTGCGTGCGTGCGTGCGTGCGTGCGTGAGTGTGTGTGTGTGTGTGTGCGTGCGTGTGTGTGTGTGCGTGCGCGCGCGTGTGTTTGTGAGCGCGCGTGTGTGTGTGCGCGCGCGTGTGTGTGTGCGCGCGCGTGTGTTTGTGCGCGCGCGTGTACGTGTGTGCGCGCGCGTGTGTGTGTGCGCGCGCGTGTACGTGTGTGCGCGCGCGTGTACGTGTGTGCGCGCGCGTGTACGTGTGTGCGCGCGCGTGTACGTGTGTGCGCGCGCGTGTACGTGTGTGCGCGCGCGTGTACGTGTGTGCGCGCGCGTGTACGTGTGTGCGCGCGCGTGTACGTGTGTGCGCGCGCGTGTACGTGTGTGCGCGCGCGTGTACGTGTGTGCGCGCGCGTGTACGTGTGTGCGCGCGCGTGTACTTGTGTGTGCGCGCGCGTGTACGTGTGTGCGCGCGCGTGTACGTGTGTGTGTGCGCGTGTACGTGTGTGTGCGCGTGTACGTGTGTGTGCGCGTGTACGTGTGTGTGCGCGTGTACGTGTGTGTGCGTGTGTACGTGTGTGTGCGTGTGTACGTGTGTGTGCGTGTGTACGTGTGTGTGCGTGTGTGCGTGTGTGCGTGTATGTGCGTGTGTGCGTGTGTGTGCGTGTGTGCGTGTGTGTGCGTGTGTGCGTGTGTACGTGTGTGTGCGCGTGTACGTGTGTGTGCGCGTGTACGTGTGTGTGCGCGTGTACGTGTGTGTGCGCGTGTACGTGTGTGTGCGCGTGTACGTGTGTGTGCGCGTGTACGTGTGTGTGTGCGTGTACGTGTGTGTGCGTGTGTACGTGTGTGTGCGTGTGTACGTGTGTGTGCGTGTGTACGTGTGTGTGCGTGTGTACGTGTGTGTGCGTGTGTACGTGTGTGTGCGTGTGTACGTGTGTGTGCGTGTGTACGTGTGTGTGTGTACGTGTGTGTGTACGTGTGTGTGTACGTGTGTGTGTGTGTACGTGTGTGTGTGTACGTGTGTATGTACGTGTGTATGTACGTGTGTATGTACGTATGTACGTACGTACGTACGTACGTATGTATGTATGTATGTATGTATGTATGTATGTATGTATGTATGTATGTATGTATGTATGTATGTATGTATGTATGTATGTATGTATGTATGTATGTATGTATGTATGTATGTATGTATGTATGTATGTATGTATGTATGTATGTATGTATGTATGTATGTATGTATGTATGTATGTATGTATGTATGTATGTATGTATGTATGTATGTATGTATGTATGTATGTATGTATGTATGTATGTATGTATGTATGTATGTATGTATGTATGTATGTATGTATGTATGTATGTATGTATGTATGTATGTATGTATGTATGTATGTATGTATGTATGTATGTATGTTGAAGAGACGAATCTGTCCAGACGGGTGCTTCAGTTAGACTAGTGTTTCTTCACATAGCTGTGATTTTAGCAGCCATGTATGATCTTTGTACATTTTCTGCAATAAAGTGATTTGATATGTATGTATGTCTGTATGTCGGTATGTATGTCGGTATGTATGCATGTATGTATGTATGTATGGATGGATGGATGGATGGATGGATGGATGGATGGATGGATGGATGGATGGATGGATGGATGGATGGATGGATGGATGGATGGATGGATGGATGGATGGATGTATGTATGTATGTATGTATGTATGTATGTATGTATGTATGTATGTATGTATGTATGTATGTATGTATGTATGTGTCGCGGACGTATATGGTTGTTTAAATATACTTTGATAAGCTCAGGTTTTCAAACAAAACCTTATTACCACATTCACTGGAAACACTAAATAAGTACACTGAGGCCAGATCAAAGATCAGCAACAAGTTTAATCATACAACAACAAAGCGAATCCCAACCCACAGAAAGAATGGCAAAACCCCACTACATTTACCAAACCACTTAATATATCTCAGCTCCAAATAGGAGAAAGGGCAGCTGCCTTCAAATAAAGCAGGCTTTCTTTCTCAGCAGATGAAACAGTCACAGACCACGTCTATTCTCCTACGAGAATCAAAGGAAAGAACCACGCCACTTCATGTCATCACAGACGACACACGTCATTCGTGTTGCTTCACCGACAAAGATCAAGGAACCCCGACACGATGAAAAAAACTCAGTCTTCTCACCCCTCGAACCACAGGAAGTCCTGTGCATCCACAAGACATCCCAAGGTCCACCCGTTGACCGTACACCTGACGACCGTACCGCACCGTCCCCGCTGCTCCCACTCAAGGCGCGTAAAGACAGCCGCGTCCACGCCTCCTTCCTTCCCACAGTGATAGCTGCGCAGTCCGTCGCGCGATGCTCGGCCCCGTAGAGGTGGTAGATGACCAGCAAGTCTGTCTCCGGTCCCCACGTCTCCACGCATCGTTTTCACTGTCCTCCGATCGTAGGCGTTGATGGGGTCTAGTCTCCCTCCGATCCTAGGCGTTGATGGGGTCTAGTCTCCCTCCGATCCTAGGCGTTGATGGGGTCTAGTCTCCCTCCGTGGAGACAGACGAGAACAACGTACGCCGACAGAGGAGTAGGCACTCCCCCTAGCAAAAGGTCTAAGAAGTATAGCAGTCGTGCTATAGACAGGTACATAAGTGTTTTGCTAGTCGTTCCTACCAACGACGTAAGCAAACGATAAACGGTAGTAACGGCAACCGCAAACAGCAACGGTAAAACAACAGCAGCAGCAGCAGCAGCAGCCGCAGGAGCCTGCAAACAAGAGAGACAACCAGTCACCACCAGTCTCTCTACTAACAAGCTTATTTACAATTTCACCCTTCACCCCTCCCCATCGTTCACAAACAGAACGCGCCCTCAGAGAAGGATAACACTTTCTCACATGAGACTTCAAATTAGACCAACCAAGAACCCATAAAATACAGGGGAAAAGTACAATTCCTCTCGCTCCACTACCGAGACGCCCAAACCTAACTTTTCTCTTATATCGCCCTCTCACACGCCAACACTCACCTCACGCCAGGCTGTGGCGACCTTCCGAAACCCCCCTTGGGTTATCCAAACGGTTCACTCCCGGAACCAACAGAGTTCAGGCATCGCGACCAACTCGACAGACAAGAGACCTCGCGGCTATGCTCTCAGCATCCCGACGAGCTTCTCTGTTCACGTGTGCTCGGCTCTCAGCTCGACGAAGGAATGAGCGCAAACCCACGCTAATCATCGAGTGCAAAAGGTAGTGTGACGTCGTCACGCAAAGCCCTCTGGGTAATTCACGCTTTCCACGCGTCATCACCCAATGAATCACCCTCTGAAAGGTTCTTGACAACCAACTATATTTAGCACTCAAACCACCTAATCAATCCTTTGTCGACAGTATGTATGTATGCATGCTAAGTACCTCAGTCTGTCAGTCATGATAGGGTCGAGGAGAGCTTGGGTCAGAAGAAATTTCTTAATGGAAAGGAAACTTAGATAGATGAACTTTTGTATGGGCTGATCATCGTTGAAGAGACGAATCTGTCCAGACGGGTGCTTCAGTTAGACTAGTGTTCTTTCACATAGCTGTGATTTTAGCAGCCATGTATGATCTTTGTACATTTTCTTCAATAAAGTGATTTGATATGTATGTATGTATGTATGTATGTATGTATGTATGTATGTATGTATGTATGTATGTATGTATGTATGTATGTATGTATGTATGTATGTATGTATGTATGTATGTATGTATGTATGTATGCATGCATGCATGCATGCATGCATGCATGCATGCATGCATGCATGCATGCATGCATGCATGCATGCATGCATGCATGCATGCATGCATGCATGCATGCATGCATGCATGCATGCATGCATGTATGTATGTATGTATGTATGTATGTATGTATGTATGTATGTATGTATGTATGTATGTATGTATGTATGTATGTATGTATGTATGTATGTATGTATGTATGCAGGGATGCAAGTAAAACACAGAAAATGCGCCCTGATGCTTGGGCACCGCAGTGGAAACAATTGGAGCAAGAATGATGCCACATCATCCTCAACTCTGCAAAGCAGCATAAGCAATCTTCTCCACTCATCTGTAGCTTTCTTTGACATCAAGGACGCCTTTGGAAGCATCGACCATCAATTCATGATCAGAGAGCTGGTCGCCGCTGGGTACCCTCAGGCGTTCATCGACATCACAACTGATATCTACAGAAAGTCTACCTTCCAGGTGAAATCAGGAGGAAAACTCACGAGATCCATACAGCGAGGGAAGGGCATTATCCAAGGGTGCCCTTGGAGCGTCATTATCTTCCAGCAAGGAATAGACAAGTGGCTCCGCTGGATAGAGCATCCATACCCTGACTTGTGCATCCCAAATCCGGTGCAGGGCTATGTGGACGATATTTGTGTCACAAGCACTGACATACAACAAATGAAAGAAGCAGTAAGAAAAACTGAGGAGTTCATGCAAGCAGCAGGAATGCAAGTAAAACATCAGAAATGCGCAGTTCTCCATGGAAGAAGAACGGGGAACAACTGGAACAAGAAAGACAAGACCAGTGATGCACAACTCCTCATTCAAGGATCCTCACTCCCCCTGTACTCCAAAGATCAGTCGTACTGTTATCTCGGCTATGACATCAACCTGAGCAACACCGCAGCAACATCGCAAGCAGAAAGAGTAGCAGAGGAGTTCAAGAATACACTGAAGAAAATCGACGCATCCCCCCTGCCAGTGACAGCGAAGCTTCAGGCGGTAAACATCATGGGCTCTTCTAGATTGAACTTTTATTTTTCCAATCTGACTTTCACAGTGAAGTGCCTGGACGAACTGGAGAACGAAATTGTCAGAAATGTGAGGAAATGGCTCCAGCTGAACAATTCATCCAATCGAGACTTCATGTTCTGTCCCAGGGGAGAAGGCGGACTCGGTCTGATGAACCCTCACGCCATCTACAACGCGACGCGGCTGTCCTTCACCTTGTCCGTGTTGAATAGTGATGATAGGCAGGTGCGAGAAACGGCCCGAACGTCACTCAAGCTACATATGGATAAGCGCAAAGTGCCGCAAGCGTCGCCAGACGAAGAAAATGCGTTCGCAGGTTTTCGCACCAACGCTGCAGGAAAAATCCAGAAGAATAGCAGAGTAAACTGGGCGAAATCAGATTGGGTGCACATGAACGAAATCTGCATGCGCGAGAAAGCACGTCTTCTAAAAGACTCCGAAGATCGCTTCGCGTTACACGTGGAAGTAGATGAGGATGTCAGTGTGATGACCCATGACAGACAGAGTGCCTCCACTATCATCAAACGCAAGCACCTGGCCGAGCACGCTGAGGCATGGAGAGATAAGCACTCCCAGGGCAGAATCCAAAGGGAGGCAACCGCAGCAGACCACAAGCTGTCGTCGGCTTTCCTGCTGAACACGAAACTGAAGGACAGTGTCGTGCGCTTTGTCGTGAGGGGTAGGCTGCAACTTCTCCAGTGCAACAGTCTTCTTGCGACCTACTACCCCCAGTTGTATTCTAGGTCCTGTGCACTGTGCAATCATCCAAGCGACACAGCGTCTCACATTTTGAATGGATGCACGAAATACCAGAAGCTGTACCAAGCGAGGCACAACCGAATCGTAGAACTCATTTGTAAGAACTTGCCTCAGACAGATTCGTGCATCGTGCTCAAGGACAGCGTGGTGTCTCCGCAGCTGTTCCACGGCAATACCCCCTTCGTGTCCACAACAACAAGACCAGACATCACGCTTATTCGAGAAGAAAATCACGAAGTGCTGCTTGCAGAGATAGCCGTTCCTTTTGACGCTCACATCGACACTTGTTACAACAAGAAGTTCGAAAAATACATCCAGTTGTGTCAGGAAATCACCGCACTGGGCTATCGTTGCCGAGTAATCGTGATCGTAGTCGGCAGCCTGGGCACTGTCCACCAGCGAGTGGTGCCAGGCCTGCAACTGCTGGGAATCCCGCGCTATTCGTCGAAGTGGCTGGCGCGATACCTCAGCATCAGCGCGATCCTGGGATCACTTTCTGTGTGGCAGAAAAGGTGCTGTGAACTCAAAAGAAAAACTCCCCACGCCCATGACTCTCTGACATTCGCGAATGACTCATGATCAAACCCGCGCGCGTTCATTGTAACTTCGCGTTATCCCGCGGTACCGTAACACAGCGGTTTTGAACAACTGTCCATTGGTCTTCCTGTTGAGTCAAACCCTGCTCTTGTATTGCAAGATGTGATGTCGGAAAAATCGTGCTATTTCAGGATAGCAAATATTGTATGCATAATATTTGTCTCAAATTCCTGAATAAAACTGGTTTATATGTATGTATGTATGTATGTATGTATGTATGTATGTATGTATGTATGTATGTATGTATGTATGTATGTATGTATGTATGTATGTATGTATGTATGTATGTATGTATGTATGTATGTATGTATGTATGTATGTATGTATGTATGTATGTATGTATGTATGTATGTATGTATGTATGTATGTATGTATGTATGCGGGGATGCAAGTAAAACACAGAAAATGCGCCCTGATGCATGGGCACCGCAGTGGAAACAATTGGAGCAAGAATGATGCCACATCATCCTCAACTCTGACCATACAGCAGTCTGCGATTCCCAAGCTGGACAGAACACAGACCTATCGATACCTGGGATATGATATAGACCTTAGCGCAAATTCAGAGAAAAAGCAACTGGAGGAAATCATCAGCGAGTTCAAAAATACCCTGGAGAAGATCGACAGGTCGCCACTTCCTATCGGCGCCAAACTGCAAGCAACCAACACAATGGCAGTTTCAAGACTCCACTTCTATTTCCCCAACATTGCATTCACGGAGAAAGTGCTCGACAGCCTAGAGGATGCTTTGGTCTACAACATCAGATCATGGCTAGGCCTGAACGACTCATCCACCCGATCGTTTATGTTTGCCCCTAGGAGCAAAGGCGGCCTAGGAGTTCTCAGTCCCCGCATCATGTACTATGCCAAGAAGTTGTCGTTTCTGCTCAGCGTCCTCAACAACAGCGACGAGCAAACGAAATCCACCGCTCGAGACTCGTTGCAGATACATCTAAGCAAGCGAAAATGCAAACGCGAGGACAACCTTGATGAGAACAATTTTGCAGGATACAAAACTGACAGGAACTACAGGCTTGTCAAGGAATCCAGAGTGAACTGGAGACAATCCCACTGGATTCATCTGAATGAACTCTGCGCTAGACTAAAAGTTCGGCTCCAGCTACAAGAAAACAACAGCTACGTGCTCTGCGCCGAAGTGGATGAAGATGTAGAAGTCTGCCTCAAAGACGCTACGAGCGCATTCACCTTCCTCAAAAGCCTGCAGCTTGATAAGCTTGTGGAAGTATGGAAGGCGAAAGAATCACAGGGCAGAATCGCGCGTTCCCCAGGCATCGACCACACCCTGTCATCATGCCATCTGAACAACCTGAAATTGAGCGATAAACTAACAAAGTTTGTAACAAAGGCAAGACTGCAGCTCGCAGAATGCAACACCCTGCTGCACACCTACTACCCTGCAATCCACCCCAAAGAATGTGGCAGGTGTGGATTTGCGTCAGAGACAATCAGCCATATTCTCAACGGCTGCAGAGAAAGCAAGGACGCAATCCAGAAACGACATGACAGGGTGGTAGAGATTGTGCGAAGGGTTGTGAGCGAGGTCAACCCCCGTGCTCTGCTCCTAACTAACCAGATCGTGACCCGGTCCCACTTCACAAGCAGTAGCCAACCGTTTGAAGGCGTGCGTCACACCAAGCCAGACTTGTGTGTAATTGACAGTGAAAGTGGCGCATGCACAATAGTGGAGGTATCGGTTCCATTCGACGCTTTTGTCGAAGAATGCTACAACGCAAAGTTTGACAAGTATCTCCCACTTTGTGCAGAAATCCAGAACAACGGATTTAATTGTAAGATCTGTGTTCTTGTTGTGGGAGCCCTTGGAAGTGTTCACAGTCGTGTGATCAGTGGACTGCAGATGGTAGGGATAGCCAAATCCAGGGCAATGAGCATCGCTAGATACTTGTCTGTCAGTGCCATGCTAGGTTCTAGCCTGATCTGGAAACAAAAGATGCAGGAAAGTCTTACCGGGTGAGGGGTGAGTTGAAAAGGCAGACAGATACTTGAACTCAGTGACTACTGACAGTCCAGTCAGTGTTTCACAGCTAAGGGGAGGTAATAGAATTACTCCCCTTGGATTGCCTCACCACAACTTTGTACTTTGTTACAAGTAGGCACATGTTCACGTCTGTACTTCTGCTCTGTATCAACATCAATAACCTGGGTTTTTTTTGCTGCAATTGCTGTATAATATTGCACGTGCTCATTTCTGCAGCCATGCATTGTATCAATGTGGGTGGAGATCCTCTGATGTGTACATCCTTGTTATATCATTGCCACTCTTGCGGTTGGACTTCACTTAAGTGTTTGTGAAGTTAAAAGAAATGTTATCAAATTCATGGGTGAAGAGAAATGTCGAGAAATAATGAGGGTATAAATCTAATTGAAAGTAACTTGCTGAAAAAGAAAGTGGTGGTAATCATGGATTGTTGTAAATACCTATTCTGGTGTTGTTGCTAATTGATATAAGGTAGAGACCAGAGTGATTAATGTGTGAAATGATCTCATGGGTTGTTGCTACTAGGCAGTGTCCTGTCTTGTGTTGTACTCTTTTTCATGTACCTATTCATGTGTGCAGACTTGCACTATTATTTCATGAATAAAGTCATTTTGATATGTATGTATGTACGTATGTATGTGGATTTGCGTCAGAGATAATCAGCCATATTCTCAATGGCTGCAGAGAACGCAAGGACGCAATCCAGAAACGACATGACAGGGTGGTAGAGATTGTGCGAAGAGTTGTGAGCGAGGTCAACCCCCGTGCTCTGCTCCTAACTAACCAGATCGTGACCCGGTCCCACTTCACAAGCAGTAGCCAATCGTTTGAAGGCGTGCGTCACACCAAGCCAGACTTGTGTGTAATTGACAGTGAAAGTGGCGCATGCACAATAGTGGAGGTATCGGTTCCATTCGACGCTTTTGTCGAAGAATGCTACAACGCAAAGTTTGACAAGTATCTTCCACTTTGTGCAGAAATCCAGAACAACGGATTTAATTGTAAGATCTGTGTTCTTGTTGTGGGAGCCCTTGGAAGTGTTCACAGTCGTGTGATCAGTGGACTGCAGATGGTAGGGATAGCCAAATCCAGGGCAAAGAGCATCGCTAGATACTTGTCTGTCAGTGCCATGCTAGGCTCTAGCCTGATCTGGAAACAAAGATGCAGGAAGGTATTGCCGGGTGAGGAGTGAGTTGAAAAGGCAGACAGATACTTGAACTCAGTGACTACTGACAGTCCAGTCATTGTTTCGGGAGGTAATCGAATTACTCCCCTTGGATTGCCTCACCACAACTTTGTACTTTGAAATGTGTTACAAGTTTGCACATATTCACGTCTGCACTTTTGCTCTGTATCTACATCAATAACCTGTTTTTTGTTGTTGCTGTAATTGCTTTATAATATTGCACGTACTCATGTCTGCAGCCATGCATTGTATCAATGTGGGTGGAGATCCTCTGATGTGTACATTCTTGTTATATCATTGCCACTCTTGCTTTTGGACTTCACGTACGTGTTTGTTAAGTTTAAAGAACTGTTATCAAATTCATGGGTGAAGAGAAATGTCGAGAGATAATGAGGGTATACATCATTAACATCTGATTGAAAGTAACTTGCTGAAAAGGAAAGTGATGGTAATCATGGATTGTTGTAAATACCTATTCTGGTGTTGTTTCTAATGCTAATTGATATAAGAGAGAGACCAGAGTGGTTAATGTGTGAAATGATCTCATCGGCTGTTGGTACTAGGCAGTGTCCTGTCTTGTGTTTCTTGGATTGTTCTTCAAAACATTTGTCAGTTATTCACATTGTTGACTGCTTCCTGTACTGCAGTAAGCTGTTGAAAGCATGTTCAGTTTAATTAATTTGTACATTGTTGATAATAATGCTGGTCACAGGATGGGCTGTTTGATGCTGCCTAAATGACATATGTCCTTGCTGACCAAGTGTTTCAGTTTTTACGTGCTTGTTTATGTCTGTTGTAATTGCACGGCGTTTCTTTAATAAAAACCGCTGGCGCTGAACCTCCATGTTTTGGCATAAAAAAAGAAGATCGGGTTCAAACCCGCAACCTCTCGAGAAAAGAGGGGGAAAAAAACCACACACACACACACACACAAACACACAAAACCAGGTCGGATCCGAACCCACAGCCTCTTGAAAAAAGAGAGAAAAAAAGGTTCAGCGCAGAATCGAACCTTGTCATGCATGACCAAGAGACAAACGCTCTACCAATCCTGTCATTGGAGATCTTGTGTGCCTGAGTTTTTGTAAAGCATTTATAGTGTTCGCAGCGACAACTTACAAGTGACCGTGAAATAGGAAGGTGTGAGATGATATTTTACCCTGGGAGTAAACAAAATAAGTTTATTTCAGACCATTTACCTTTGCTGAAACTACTGTGTTCTGACAGCCATCTGGTTTGTAGCATCGCACTTCTCGCACCTGTTCCGGTCAGTCTTTCCTGGCGAGCAGTGAAGTGCTTCACAAGGCGCCTCTTTTATGTTTCGTGTTTTGTTTATTGCTCGCTAT
The DNA here is from genome assembly GCA_034096865.1 of Theodoxus fluviatilis. Taxonomy (NCBI): domain Eukaryota; kingdom Metazoa; phylum Mollusca; class Gastropoda; order Cycloneritida; family Neritidae; genus Theodoxus; species Theodoxus fluviatilis. The sequence continues at coordinate 14,739 of JAWQFJ010012556.1, read as the reverse complement.
TTCATTAATTGTATTGTATTTAATTTTTCTTTATTTCAACTGTACAGTGTGCGAGTGTTGAAATGCTTTGTATGAGTGTGGACTTTTTCATTGTAAACGCCATGAGCTTGCCTATTAGGGAAGGTATGTGTATAGAAATAGTCTGTATTATTATTATTATTATTATTATTATTATTATTATTATTATTATTATTATTATTATTATTATTATTATTATTATTATTATTATTATTATTAACCACAGACGAAAGTCCTGTAAGCTCCCAAGCTTTTGAAGGCTGCAAAATTCTCGCACTATTGCCCAGCACAAAATATTGAACAATCCTGGCGTGGTTTATGTAAGGTAACTGGTTTTTGTCCACAGACCACAAACTGTTTGGTGTTTCATACGGATCTAACCTATCAACGTCAATAATCTTCTCGTATAAGCTTTCTTTTTTTTCTTTTTTCACAAGTGAAAATGACTATGCCTGGTCAGAAGACCAGTATCCGTAAGAGCGATGCAAATACAGCCAGAAAACCATCAGAATCGACAACAGGCCCTGGACGCCTAAGAAGGCCGAAGAATCTACTCTACTCTACTCAACTCAATGTTTTGTGAAAGTAGGAAAAGATAACTCTGTTTGACTCGAACTCGAACCCTCCCCCCCCCCCCCCCCCCCCCTCAAAATCAGTTGATGGAATGGTGATAATATTTCGCCTTTTCCTGTGTAGTGTATGAATAGCAGAATGCAAGTGCGTGCAAGGGTTTTTATAGTATTTCTTTAAAGCGATATGTATGAGAGACACCGTTTGCTTCGTAATTTGTAAACATGAACACTGTCACGGTATCTCCGGATTATTATGCCGGAGGAGTGTTCGCGATGCGGCCGCGAGTATCCCAGCAGTTAAGAGTTTTAGAAAGAAAAGCAAGTGTTGAGCGTAGAAGAAAGTAAATCGGATTTTTGGAGACTTCTCGATGTGTTTGAGAACAGAGCGACATCGTCAGTAAACAGCAGAGCTCTTATGTCTTGTATGTTGGGCAAGATCTTCACCCTTGTCACAATCGTCTTGAGTTTGCCTGATGCTACAAACATTCATTCCTCTCTAAAATTCAGGCAAAGATAAAAAAATAAACAGTTGTTAACGATGCAATTATTTAATTTACACAAAACCTTGAATTGTTGTAGTTCAATTAATCTCTGGCGATTTCAACCGCCCTAAAAAAATCTACGGCGACTTCAATCGCACTACCAAAACTATGGCGGCTCTAACCGTCCTCAAAAATCTATGGCGACTTCAATCGCACTACAAAAACAGACACGGCCGGACAAGACGAACAACAAAATAAAACACCGGTGATAGAGTCTCTCTCTCCAAGTCCAGAACGATATAACAATAATAAAAGAACGTCTTCACCTTGGTGGAGAGATCCTACAGAGGATCTTCAGCTGTATCATTGTTCGTGTCGACACTCAACGTTTCATCGTCCATCTTGAAATCCACTCCGTCACCAGTCCTTCTTGTGGTCCTCTCCTCCCATGCAGTCGTCGTTCTCCGATGAGCTGACGGTGCCGCCATCGTCTTCCTCCTCTTCTTCTTCCTCTTCCTCTTCCTCATCTTCTTCCTCTTTCTCCTCCTCATCCTCTTGCTGCTCTCGTTCAACTCAACAACTTTTCTCCCCCTTCAAGAAACCCGCCTTCCTTCCTCAACCCCGGGGCCGTGGTGACGTTTTTTTCTCTCTCTGACGTCATCCCTGACGGACGTCCTTCTCATCCAAAAATGTACAACAAAAATATCAAGGCACAACTCTGATAGCACAACCCATAACCTTTTCCCATCATGGCAACAAGCAAAAAATAGGATGATATAAAGGAGCGGAGTAAGCCAGCACGTGACAAACACTAAGTAGCCAAATGCGTGATGGAGAAGCGAGTGTACTGTAAACACTCAAATGAAAATCCCCACACTAAAGCTGGGAAAAGGGTCAAGGTGTCAGTAAATTATATCTCTCGTAAAAGATCTAAACACAATTTTATCCATGGAAAAGCACGTCCCTAACAAGCTGGTCATAATAAAGAAATAAACATCGGACGCATAATTATTATCTGTGCGCTGAGCAGCACACGATACACAATGATAAACGCGAGAAGAACAGAAAAATCGAACTTCGTAATTTGTGATGCACAAGATTCCTTTCACTGTTGAACCTCAGGAGAAAATACTGTTGTTAAAAATGCTGAATTTGTTAAAAACTGTGATGATGAAGACAATGCAACGTGTGGAAAGTGCGCGGTCTTAGTAATGTATGGTCTTTGACTGAACTGAACTGAACTGAGGAAAAGATAACTCTGTTTGACTCGATATCGAGTTGGCTGTTCTGTCAATTGACATCTCAGGGGGGGGGGGGGTTTTCGAGTTTACGACCTAAATAAATCACTTTCTTTTCAAGCCTCGATTCTGAAAATTTGATACATTCAATCGGACCTAACTTCCAGTAAGTGTGCAAAATGCCAAGGAAATCCGTCCAGTAGTTTTTGAGAAATCAGCCGTTGAGAATCGACAGAGAGACATACACACACAATAAATTACGTCACGGTATTGATGACGTCACACATTTCGCAATTTCGCCATTCCATGAATCGAGTATTTGGGGAGGCGCTGTCGAGTGTACGACCTTAAAAAACCACTTTCTCTTCAAGCCTCGATTCTGAAAATTTGATACATTCAATCGGACCTAACTTCCAGTTAGTGTGCAAAATGTCAAGGAAATCCGTCCAGTAGTTTTTGAGAAATCAGCCATGAAGTCGGGACAGACAGACAGACAGACAGACAGACAGACAGACAGACAGACAGACAGACAGATAGACAGACAGACAGACAGACAGACAGATAGATAAAAACCGCTGGTGCTGAACCTCCAGGTTTGGCACTATAAAATAAAGATTGGGTTCAAACCCGCAACCTCTCCAGAAAAGAGGGGGGGGGGGGAAACAGGTCGGGTTCGAACCAGCAACTTCTTGAAAAAAGAGGGGAAAAAAAGTTTCAGTGCCGATTCGAACCCGTTCACGCATGACCTAACGTTACAATAGTCCAACACTTTAACCATCTGGGCCCGTATTCACAACGACGATTTATCGGCGATTTATGTTAACTCCGATTTATCTCTGAACTCAGACGATTCCAACTGCCTGTTCCGCTCTCCCTTGGCTGGAAACCAGTATATATAGCAAAGCGCAACCTAGGATCCTCTGACGAGCGTACCTTATCTAACCGATCAAGATAACGCGGGGCTAGGGGATAAATCGAGTGTTAAAAAGATAAATCGCCGTTGTGAATACGGGCCCTGAGCAATTCGGCAACTGACGTCACTACGTGTTTGTAAAGCAATTATAACGTTCTATTCCGTAAACTCCCTCGCTTCGTATTTTGCACTGTAAATTGTAGAAAATGGATGATAGTTCATGAAATTTGAGTGGTCTTGTACATTTTAGAATACTCAAGGTCTTTCTGCCAAGTTTTATATTGATTCACTGCCATTAGGAAACGCGAATAGACTACCAAGTTGTAACTTTTCTGACTTGCGTTCCACTCAACACATTTTTGACCCGGTGGACATGTACTCGATTAATTGACTCGATTAAAGTGAACTGATGTATTTGATATACATTTGTATTAATCCTGAAAAATTATGAAATCATACTTCATTCATTCGCGCATTAGTCTTGGCAGCGTTCAGCGGACGAAGTAAACATCAAACTACTTCGACCATAACGTCGAGTTGCAGACGAAACTATATATATCACCGTCACATGACACGAACCGGCCAATCAGAAGTGGTGACGCCGAATGTCAAATTACTGCTATCTTACAGTCGTAATAATCGGACGAAGTCTGAATAATCTGAGAAAGAAAATCGAATTGGTTTATTATTTGTATGAATACGAGTTTTTTTTATCAACTTTGGTCAATTTCGCGCTGCCTAGCAGTGATGATTTTGTATACGAAGCTGTCGTCTGCTAGGCGAAAGCGATCCGCGAAGCCAGCGAAGTTTCGACCATTAATGGATAAAATCGTTTTACGACCGTCAGGGTCGATTAAAAACGCTAAAAACGATTGTACCACACACTCAAAAACCCTCTTTTTGTGTAAAAGGGGCACAAAAGTGTTTTGACTAGAGATCCATTTGGGGTAAGATAGGTTAGAAATGATCCAGCGTGTGCACTGTATGGAAACTGAGAGACGCTCTTCTCTGACCCATTTTGTGTTTGTAAAATATCAACCCATTCAGACATTCAAATGCACAAAAAACAAAACAGGAATACTTTACGAAGCCAGTTTTATCTTATCTATCTCATGAAAGCTTTATTGATCGACGTGTGTTATTTCCAACACCACATGCATGTACAAAAGCAGCCTTGTTTGTGTGTTGTCAAAGTTTGAAAGTTGGTCCCCTAGTGAATGGTGAACTTTTGTCACAGTGTCAGATTTTAATTTCGTCTAAACAACATGAGTAGTATTTATTCATACCCCTGTCTATCACAGTCTGAGAAATCTTCTCACTGTCTGGCAAAAATGAGACACAAATGCTGTCCGGAATACAACACAACAAGTTAGTCTGCGTTCGCGATGAAGCCATTTTGCCGCCTGCATCTATTACCACGCGAGATACAGCGAGAAAGGGGCGTGGCTGTGGAGTGGGTCGCCATTCCATCAAATTGACAATCTAGGGAGGAGCTTCCGAGTGTACGAACTTAAAAAAAACACTTTCTTTTCAAGCCTCGATTCTGAAAATTTGACACATTCAATCGGGCCTAACTTCCCGTAAGTGTGCAAAATGCCAGGAAATCCGTCCAGTAGTTTTTGAGAAATCAGCCGTTAAGTAGTACCTGACAGAGAGATATACATAAATTACGTCACGGTATTGATGACGTCACACATTTCGCAATTTCGCCATTCCATGAATTGAGTATTTGGGGAGGCGCTGTCGAGTGTACGAACTTAAAAAACCACTTTCCTTTCAAGCCTCGATGCTGAACATTTGATACATTCCATCGGACCTAACTTCCAGTTAGTGTGCAAAATGCCAAGGAAATCCGTCCAGTAGTTTTTGAGAAATCAGCCGTGCAGTCGGGACAAACAGAAAGACACACACACACACACACACAGACAGATAAAAACCGCTGGCGCTGAACCTCCAGGTTTTGGCATAAAAAAGAAGATCGGGTTCGAACCCGCAACCTCTTGAGAAAAGAGGGGGGAAAAAACCACACACACACACACACACACACACACACACACACACACACACACACACACACACACACACACACACACACACACACACACACACACACACACACACAAACAAACACACAAAACCAGGTCGGATTGGAACCAACAACCTCTTGGAAAAAGAGAGAGAAAAAAATTTCAGCGCAGAATCAAACCTGATCATGCATGACCAAGAGACAAACACTCTACCAATCCTGTCATTGGAGATCTTGTGTACCTGAGTTTTTGTAAAGCATGTATAGCGTTCGCAGTGACAACTTACAAGTGACCGTGAAATAGGAAGGTGTGAGATGAGATTTTAGCCTGGGAGTAAACAAAATAAGTTTATTTCAGACCATTTGCCTTAGCTGAAACTACTGGGTTCTCCGGCTGATTTTAGCGAGATTTCCGACAGAGCGATCTCCCCGTTTTCGCGTGTCTCCCCCAGAGCGCTTGTGCGAGATTTGTTGTATAGATTATGCCACGTGCGTGAGGAATAAAGTTTACTGTATTAATAGAAGAATGCAAGTGCATGCAAGGGTTTTTATAGCATTTCTTGAAAGCGATATGTATGTGAGAAACCGTTTGTTTCGTAATTTGTAAACATGAACACTAATTAGCCGAGTGCATGGAGAAGCGAGTATAAACACTAAAATGAAATCCCCACACTAAAGCTGGGAAAAGGGTCGGAAACCTACCCTCTTCAATACGTCGAGGTAAGTGAACTCTTTGCAATTTTCCTCTGCTGCATGCTTTATGTATCACGTAGTTTGTAGAATGAGGAAATGCAAGCCGCCGAAGCCGAAGGTTGCAGACTCCTACTCGTTGCTATTCTCACTATCGTCGAAAGACGCAAAAACGGGGACGTAACTCTAAATCCCTACCTCGCTTCACTGAAAGCAAAAATAGCCGAATGCGCGGTCTTAGTAATGTATGGTCTATGAATGAACTGAACTGAACTAAAATTGGGGAAAAGATAACTCTGTTTGACTCGATATCGAGTTGGCTATTCCATCAATTGAAATCTCATGGGGTGGTTTTCGAGTTTACGACCTAAATAAATCACTTTCTTTTCAAGCCTCGATTCTGAAAATTTGACACATTCAATCGGACCTAACTTCCCGTAAGTGTGCAAAATGCCAAGGAAATCCGTCCAGTAGTTTTTGAGAAATCAGCCGTTAAGAAGGGCCTGAAGGGCAGAGATACACACTAAATTACGTCACGGTATTGATGACGTCACACATTTCGCAATTTCGCCATTCCATGAATCGAGTATTTGGGGAGGCGCTGTCGAGTGTACGACCATAAAAAACCAATTTCTCTTCAAGCCTCGATTTAGAAAATTTGATACATTCAATCGGACCTAACTTCCAGTTAGTGTGCAAAATGTCAAGGAAATCCGTTCAGTAGTTTTTGATAAATCAGCCATGAAGTCGGGACAGACACACATACAGACAGATAAAGTCTGTAGGACCTCCAGTAAACCTGGAGGGGTAAAGGCTGTAGGACCTCCAGTAAACCTGGAGGGATAAAATGATTATTCATAAGGACACAATTTCTCACGCTTTGAATGGATGTAGGAGACTGTGGGGTCTGTACACAGAGCGACACGATCGTTGTGTAGCGCTCGTACTGCAGGAACTCTCCAAGTCGGTGCTGACGGAATACTCCTAGGCTTTCCACAATTAGCCAGTGGCTCTGCACGGAGATCCCATAGACACTTGCAAACCAAAGCAGTGGCTCTGCACGGAGATCCCATAGACACTTGCAAACCAAACCAGTGGCTCTGCACGGAGATCCCATAGACACTTGCAAACCAAACCAGTGGCTCTGCACGGAGATCCCATAGACACTTGCAAACCAAAGCTATGTGTATTAGACCATAGTCAATCAGGCGCTTTCATTGTTGAAGTGTCCAACCCTTTTGGTGTATTTTTGGACGCATGTTATAAGTTCAACAAATACATATGCCACTACACTTCAGGCTTTGTGAAGCGAGTTTTTCCACCAAGATCGTTGTCTTGGTAACAGGTTCCCTTGGAACCGTGCACCGACACGTAGTTCCAGGCCTGACACTACTGGGGTTACAGAATAGTGAACTAAGGCCTTGCTAAAACCTGAGTATCTAAGTGTTTAAGAAGAGTCTGGGCTTGACAAGGTCGTATAATGACCCTAGCTGTAAGTCCTTGACTTTAACCTGACCCACTCACACACACACACACACACACACACACACACACACACACACACACAAAACCACAGTCCGTTATCTTGAAAGAGGTTTTCGACCAGGTATACAAGCTGCGTGCTAATGTACCCGTATTACCAACAGATATGGAAAAGATTGGAAGATTTGCACGATGTAGTAAAGAGTTCAGTTACACACACACAGAGTGAGAGAAAGAGAGAGAGAGAGAGAGAGAGAGAGAGAGAGAGAGAGAGAGAGAGAGAGAGAGAGAGAGAGAGAGAGAGAGAGAGAGTTTTTATTGACTCACATGCGAAGCAAAAGTGAGTCTATGTACTCACCCTTTTCGTCCGTCCGGGTGTCCGGGCGTCCGGGCGTCTGTAAAAAACATTAACGTTGGATTTTTCTCAGAGACTATTAAGTCTATCAACACCCAATTTGGCAAGATGGTGTAGGATGACAAGGCGTACAAAAACATACATAGTGACTTGACCTTGCTTCATCAAGGTCAAGGTCGCAGGGGCCGTAAATGTTGTCTAAAAAACAGCCATTTTTCACATTTTCCCAATTTTCTCTGAAGTTTTTGGTATATAGGGCAAAGTAATCCCTATCTTTTAATACCAGTTTGATTGACCTTGCTTGAAGGCCAAGGTCACCGGAGGTCTTTAAAGTTGGATTGTATACATATTTTGAAGTGACCTTGACCCCGAACTATGGAAGATAACTCTTCCAAACTTCATAACATTGTAGTACACATGTAATACTTTCATACTAGATCATCCGTGTCGTCCGTCTGGGTGTCTGGGCGTCTGGGCGTCCGGTCATCCGGGGGTCCTGCCGTTCGTAAAAACCTTTAACGTTGGATTTTTCTCAGAGACTATTAAGTCTATCAACACCCAATTTGACATGATGATGTAGAATGACGAGTAGGTATAAGATGATTAAAATCTTAGTTCTGGATCGTTTTCTGGTCTAGGGGTGAACTGCACATACCTACTCGAAACCTTCCATTCTCATTCAAACAAAGATGACAGCGTCTGAAAATGAGAAGTGGGAATACAAAAATCACAATTCAAAACTCTTTAATCATGGGTAAGTCAAATGCCTAAATGCGAGATCGTTGCTACAATCAAATTACTAATTAATTCTAAGCATGATAATCAAAAGAAATAATTTCCCAAAATTAAATCAATAACTAAGTTGTCTGCCAGACCGATATGATACTTAACTGAGCTCGACGAAAATTCTCAGCCAATCAGAGGCTGCTTCACCCGCGCGTGGCGAGGGGGTGGCGAGAACTGGAGGGGGAGGGGGATTTGGATATCCATTCAGAAACGCACTTTCACAACCAATGAATGGAGAAGTCCTGTGCTGGAGCGGGCAGGAGGTATTCATCTTTTCCAAGTAGATGACGAGGTGGTCCTGAGACTTGAGCTTGGTCTGGCTGCGGTGGAGAGAGCTCTGGGGATGAACGTAGATGGGGAAGCGTAGCCCTGGCCTCGGTGTAGATATTAGCAGGCAACACCGCTAAGCCTCTCGTGACAGGCATCGGGACGGCTGCGGGCGCATGGAGAATGTCGGCGCAGTGACGGTCCAGCATATTCTCTGTAGGGGAAAACTTCTGAAGGAGAATCTTGTAAACTTGTGGCTGAGGTTTTCTTCCTGGCGAGAGCGAGTGCAGAATTTCATTCTGCTCTCTGGCAATATGGCGAAACACGTGGAAAACGGCCGGGTCTAGGCCGGGCGTTGCTCTGGAACTTTCCGTAGCCGAAACTTCATCCTTTTACAGCTTATTCAGCGGGCAAACATATGAACAGGGCACCATTTACCTTCATGGTCTGTTCCTGTGAAATAAACTTGTACGGGTGCCCCACAGTTCGAGACAACATGGGTTAAATATGACCGCTAAAAACTCCTCGCCATTTTCGTCCAATCACAGGACCGGTGACGGTCTTGAGTATCGTTTTTCTCCAACTGACCAATCATATGTCCATCTCGCAAGTCACTTCTGATTGATCAGTCAACCAAACCACATTATTTGTCCGTCCTCTGAAAAGTTCACTGGGGATTGGTCAATGGTTAAACACCAACCGAGATGTGCTTGATTTTAGATTAAACGCTCTGCTAAGTCATTCTTACTTTAGGCAGGAAAACAGCATTCACTATCAAGTTTCCCTTTTCAAGTGCCACACACACATCACACTTCCTGCAACTACTAGCGGTCTGGCAGAAATGTCTAGGCTACATATGGGCTGGCCGACGATACCCATCCCACTGCATAAAACAACAACAACAAACGCCTAGTGGGGATGTGCGTTTCGTAACAATAGTGACTTGACCTTGCTTCAAGGTCAAGGTCACAGGAGCTCTTTAAAGTTGGATTGTATACATATTTTGAAGTGACCTTGATCCCGAACTATGAAAGATAACTCTTCCAAACTTCATAACATTGTAGTACACATGTAATACTTTCATAATAGATCACTCGTGTTGTCCGTCTGGGTGTCCGGGCGTCTGGGCGTCCGGTCATCCGGGCGTCCTACCGTCCGTAAAAAAACTTTAACGTTGGATTTTTCTCGGAGACTATTAAGTCTATCAACACAAAATTTGGCATGATGGAGTAGGATGACAAGGCGTACAAAAACGTACACAGTGACTTGACCTTGCTTTAAGGTCAATGTCGCAGGGGCCGTAAATGTAAACAATCAGCCATTTTTCACATTTTCCCAATTTTATCAGACGTTTTTGAGATTGGATACCTGACCTATGTATGGTATATAGGACAAAGTAATCCCTATATTTTGATACCAGTTTGATTGACCTTGCCTCAAGGTCAAGGTCACAAGAGCTCTTGAAAGTTGGATTGTATACATATTTTGAAGTGACCTTGACCCTGAACTATGAAAGATAACTGTTTCAAACTTAATAATTATCTGGGGAACATGTTATACTTTTATCATGAGACACATTTGGTTACATATCATCAAGGTCAAGGTCACTTTGACCTTTATGAAATGTTACCAAAATGGGGTAGTGAACCACTAAAAGTGACCATATCTCATGGTAGAAAGTGCCAATAAGCACCATTGTGCTTCCTATGTCTTGAATTAACAGCTTTGTGTTGCATGACCTTGGATGACTTGGATCAAGCTCACATGTATTTTAGTAGAAAAAAAAGTGTAAAGCAGTTCTTAGTGTATGATGTCATTGCTAGGTTTAGTTGGTTGACCTTGAAGGTCACCTGAAGGTCAAAGTCATGTAAAGGTCAAGGTCAAGCATGTGAGTCGTATGGGCTTTGCCCTTCTTGTTATCTTTATTTTGGTCCACGACCCTTCATTATAAAACAGTTTACATACATCATAGAGATAACAACAGTATCATTGTACGATCTGCAAATAGATCGCACTGGTGCGATTCCATGTGCTTCGTTTTGGTATCTCATTTGACATCACAAATGTGAACTTATACAACAAATAGGTGCTTACAAGCTAGGAACTAATTTGTAGGTCACCCCATAGGATTTGTTCGTGACATGTAGTCTCATATTGCGTATTGAACAGCTGTTTACAAACATTTTGTACATACTTCTGCCTCATTTACGGCGCTTCTATGAACTGGAATGTATTAAAACTGGATAGACAGTCAATGGGAGATTTAATGGGGTACACATCTGTTAAAATACAACCCAGTAAAGCAGACGTTATTTTCGTCTTTACGGCAATAGCAGTGAGCCTCCTTCATCACATGTGTGACATAATGACATGTTAATTCTCGTAGTTTGAACGCAAACACTTCAGTCCGGTGTAATTGGGTACAATCAACTATGCGGCATTTGTCAACATTAGGATATGGTAAAGTAAAACGCTTTGTGCACGGAAAGCACTATATAAATACTCACTATTATATTATTATTATTATTAATACTACACACGAAAAGAGTTCTCTAAGGTTTCTCAAGAGAAGATTACGTGATTGTTATCTACAGGAGTGCGCAGCAAAAATAACATCAACACTAGATTTGCTTTCTATTAATCCTTAAAATGTCTGCAGTGTGAGATATATTTGTGTACTATAGATATTACGAAGTTTAAAGATGTATTCATACGATTTAGATTAGGAAATACCGAACTGAGATGGGCTTTGTCTTCAATTTCAGTACAAAATGGACAAGTTATCAGTGGACCTTGCTCTGATGTCTGTCGGACATTGCTTCTCAGTTCGGTATATGGACTATAAGAACATTGAAGACAGACATCTCTGACTTCCTGCACAAATCATCCATACAATACAATACAATACAGCTTTATTTGTCCCACAACAGGCAATTCAAGTACTTCAAGTACACTTTATGAGGCAGCAATAAAATAATCAAATAATAATCATAGTAGAAGAATACATAAAAATGATGTGATAGGATAAATACATATGAAAAGAAACAGCGCACTCGCATGTACACACACTCCTTGCAAACCTCAGCCTCCACAGAACATCACAGACAATACCAACACAAGCAAGTATGCTCAAGAACAAGGCAAAAACAACTCACATCACAATCATCACCACAAGCACCACAGACCGGCAAAAATGTCAGAAAAAATGCAGTCAAAGGGAAACAATCCACCCAACACAAGTGGATGAAAATCCAAAGCAACAGCACCAACTAAAACTAAAACCACAGCAAAAGCACAACAACAAGAACAACACATCTAACTAACTGTTCAAAAGTCTGACGGCATATGGAATAAAAGATTTAGAACCTCGGTTCCCTTTAAAAGGAGGCACGGAGTATCGGCGTCTAGATGGAAGCAAAGAGAACTCTCTCCTCAGACAGTGGTCCGGAATTTCCTAAATTCTCACCGCTTTCCTCAAAATTTGCAGATCACAGAAAGAGGAAAGGTCTCTCTGCTTTACTCCAATGATCTTGGAACAGACGTTGACAATAACATTTAAACTGTTTCTATCCTTAACGGTCAAGCTTTTGAACCAAAAAACAAACGAAAAAGTCAACAAACTTTCAATAAAGGACTGATAAAACAAGCAGAGGATTTTCGTGTCGACAGAAAATAATTTCAGTTTTCTCAACAGGTACATTCTTTGGTGACCACGTTTAACGATAGTGTGTGTGTTTACATCCCATTTCAGCTGACTGTCAAAAACTGTCCCCAAATACCTGTAAGTGTCAACAACTTCCACCTCCTCATCATAATAACACTGGGATGAGTAACATCTTTCTCTCGTCTAAAATAAAAAATAATCTCTTTTGTTTTTGACACGTTTAGTTCCAAAAAGTTGTCATCGCACCAATCTACAAAGTCAAAGAGGGCAAGACCATGATCGTTTTCTGGACCCTGAAATAGAGAAAACAAAGTAGAGTCATCCGCATCACAGATGTATATTGCATTTATAGACATCATGGATGAATTTGGAAGCATCAACCATCAACTGATGATAGATGAACTAACAACAATGGGATACCCAGAACAAATAATCTCAATTACAAGAGACATATACAAAGATTCAACTTTCCAGCTCAAGACAATGCAGAGTCTAACAAAAGCCATCACAAGAGGGAAGGGGATCATCCAAGGCTGTCCTTGGTCAGTTATACTCTTTGAACAAGGCATCGACAAGTGGATTAGGTGGATTGAACAACACCACACCAATACTGAATCACCCAATCCAATCCAAGCCTATGTTGATGATGTGGACATAATGAGCACCAGTAAAGACAGCATCAAAGAAGCAGCAAGGAAAACAGAAGAATTTATGAAGTACACAGGAATGAAAGTCAAACACCGCAAATGTGCCATAATGAAAGGTCAAAGAAGTGCAAACAACTGGAGCAAGCATGACAATACAATGAACACACAGATAGACATGCAGGAGTCACCTCTACCTATCTACCCTCGTGAAGGGTCTTACCAATATCTGGGCCATGACATCAATCTAACTGGATCACCTGAGAAATACCAAGTAGAGAGCAGATCATAGAAAAATTACACTATGGATAAGATTGAGAGAGCTCTCCTCCCACTAGCTGCCAAGTTACAAGCCATCAACACCATGGCACTGACAGAACTTAACTTCTACTTCCCTAACTGTCATTTCACAGAAAAATCCCTGGACAAAGTAGAAAATGAAATAATTGAGACTGTCAGGTCTTGGATGGGCTTAAACAAGTCATCAAACCGAGACTTTGTTTTTGCTCCAAGAAGAGAAGGGGGGCTAGGCATATCTGACCCAAGAATAGCTTATTACACCAAGAAGCTATCATTTTACCTCAGTGTTCTCATCAGTGATGATCCACATGTGAAAAGCACAGCAAGAACATCCCCAGAACTACACATGCAGAAGAGAAAGATAGAACCAGCATTCAATGAAGAAAACTTTGCAGGATATCAAACAGATGAAAAATATCTCATAAAAAAGAAAAGCAAAGTAAACTGGCCAAAGTCACAGTGGATCTACCTAAATGAACTCTGTGCAAAACTCAAACTTAAGTTGCACAAAGAAGGGGATAACTACACCATAGTCCTCAAAGAAGATGAAGACATACAGTTAGTGCTCAAGGACTCACTGGGATGCTACATCTGCTTGAAGCAAAACCTAATCCAAGGAAGTGTTGACCAGTGGAGACAGAAGACATCCCAGGGAAGATTAGCAAGAACTGAGAATGTAGATCACACACTCTCATCTTCACATCTGGAGAGTTTAAAGATGAGGCAGCAGGAATACCTATTGTAGAGTTTGTTGGGTTAAAACGCAAGATGTATTCCTATGTCACAGCAGCAGGAAAGAGTGGGAAAACAGCAAAGGGAGTGAAGAAACAGGTAATTAAAACAGAGTCCGCCATGATAACTACAGAAGCGTCCTTTTTACTAAAACCCAGACACGTCACACAATGCAGGGGATTAGATCTGAACTTCATCAGTTGGGGACGTATAAGATAAACAAAACAAGTCTGTCATGTTTTGATGATAAAAGATACATTCTTGATGATGGAGTATCTACATTAGCGTACTCCTAAAAATATAAAATGTGTATAAAATATATGGCAAAAATTAAGTCCCCTTACTTGGACCTCTTTGAGGACCCAGTTGTTGATGACTCCATTAAGAAATTTGAATATGTTGAGTACCTACCAAGAGACTCAGCCAACATGGATAAAGATGGCAGGCACATTCTGGAAACCGCCTGATCCACTCAATGCCCGCCAGATGTCAGGCTGTCATCGACGCACATGGGGGACACACTAGCTATTGACTCTCAGCGTGACAATTGTGACACGTGAACACTTTTTT
>JAWQFJ010012555.1:0-22451 GCA_034096865.1 Theodoxus fluviatilis | reverse complement strand
GAATTGTGTCACCACAATGAATTGTTAAATATTGGATAACAAATGGAATCAACCCATCGTTTGCGTTTCTTTTGTGGTTCAGTATATTTCAAATATACATACGTGTGCCACCACTTGGCTAAAGGGATTTAAAAAAAGGCATTAATGGTCAGACACAAACCACCACACAGTCCATTCCTTATCGTAGTGTGGTGGTTTGTGTGTCTCCATGACCCGAAGAGCTATGCCAGCGGGAGTGCAAACTCCTGGCAGGGTTTCCCAAGCTGGACAGGTCTAAGGATAGAGGCCAGACCAATATGGACCACCACCACCCTCCCAACCCCCTGTGATCATAAGGTAGGTCTTTGGGCTATGATCTAAGGGTGGGGTAACCCTGAAAGAAACCCCGAGTGCTGAAGACGTATGTGCTGGGCCGCACGGCGCACTCTAACAAACCCCAACACTACGCACAATCGCCAAATCATATGACACTTGGATATGCAGACAACGAGAATGGTGCTCGCCCTGTGAAGTCCCGCCAGGCAGGTGCAGCGCCGGGCTCCGTGCCTCAAAGGAGCCCAACCCCAGCTACTGGTGGTCCTTTGAATTCGTCCTGTGGAGCCAGGGGACAAGTCAGGAGAGCGACTGGCCAAAAACCAACTACGACTAAAGAGAGATCAAAGCCCAGTATCAACATCATGCACTGGAACGCAGAGAATGTTGCCAACAAGAAGACTGAATTGGAGCACTTCCTGCACGAACACAGCATCAACATCTGCTGTATACAAGAGACACACCTGCATGAGAGGAAGCCCTTCAAGATCAGAGGGTACCGGGTGTGTAGGGGGGATCGTCAAGGACGCAAGAAGGGAGGAGTGATGACCCTGGTCAGAAACAACCTGAACGCCAGCGAAAAGGAGAAGTACATGGAAGAGGCAGAGTACATCCACACCAAAATCACCACCAAGGATAGCACTCTAGAGGTGGTGAACTACTACTGCCCGAACGACAAGATGCTATCACTTGACACCATCTCGGTCCCAGACAGCGGCTTCCTTATCGCTGGAGGCTTCAACAGCCAGTCTCAGAGCTGGGGATATGACACGCTAGACAGGAGGGGAGAAGATATAGAGACGTGGCAAGACGAGAAACACCTGATACTAGCAAACGACCCCACTGACCAGCCTACCTTCTACTCTCGCCGCTGGCATTCAACCACCACCCCGGACCTGGCCTTGTGCACCGAGGACGTACACAAGAACCTGAGTAGAACCGTCCTTCCACAGTTAGGAGGAAGTGACCACCGACCAGTCCTTCTTACCCTCCCATGCTGTACCACCTCTAACACATTTTTAACATCAAGATGGAACTACAAGAAAGCTAAGTGGGGCCTGTTCAGCATTCGAACCAACGAGCTGACCCAAGATCTTGCCATGGAGGGAAGGAACATCAACAACGTGGTGCGAAACTTCAACGCCCGAAGACGGAAGAACAATGATAGGAAGAGATGCCGCAAATCATCTAGCTCAGTCATACGCTAAGGAGAGCAACATAACTATACCAAGGACACTGGAGAAGGAAATCCGGCTAGAAGAAAGAGAAAGGACCAGCAAAAATGACAGCAATTATGAAACCATGAAAGAACATCACCATGGAAGAACTGAAGAAGGCCATCAAACAACTGAAGAAGAGGAAGTCGCCAGGCCCAACGAAATGATCCAACACCTAGACAGCCCTCCGGAAGCTGTTAGACATGTTCAACTTAAGCTGGTCACAGGGCCAGGTACCCCAGTGCTGGAAAGAAGCCAGAATGATTCCTGTTCTGAAGAAAGGGAAGAACAAGACGAAACTTCTGAGCTACCGACCTAATAGCCTGATAAGCTGCATCTGCAAGACCATGGAGCGCATTGTCAACTAGCGCTTGCAGTGGTTCCTTGAGACAGAGAGAATCATTGCTCCTGAACAAGCCGGATTCAGAAGGTACAGGAGCACAGAAGATCAGACCACGCACCTTGCCCAGGTCATTGAGAACGCCTTTGAAGACCAGAAAATGACGCTTGCTGTTTTCATAGACCTACAGAAGGCCTTCGACAAGGTGTGGAAGGACGGTCTCCTTGTGAAGCTTCTTCGCAGTGGTATCCAAGGAAACGTGTACCGGTGGGCCAAGTCATACCTGCACAACCGGAAAGCCCGTGTGCAGGTAGATGGACGCTGTGGACAGAAAGTACTACTGCGGCAGGGAGTCCCGCAAGGAGGAGTATTGTCACCTACTCTGTTCATAATCTTCATCAATGACATCATACCAGAGTTACCAAAAGGAGTACAAGCAGCCATGTATGCATATGACCTAGTGCTCTGGTGCTCAGAAGAGTATGCAACAGCCGCCACATATAGAATGCAGCTAGCATTGGACAAGATTACAGGTTGGACCTCCACCTGGTGTGGCACCATCAAAAAAGATAAGTCATCAGCCACTCTATTCACACTCTCCACCAAAGCTCAGCCTGGCAAACGGACCCTGGACAACACCCTGCTACAGTACGAAGACCAACAGACATACTTGGGAGTACTTTTTGACAACAGGATGACATGGAAACAACAGATGCAAAGTGCAGAAGCAAAAGCCAGAAGAAAGCTGAACATCATGAGGAAGCTGGCAGCGACACAGTGGGGAGCCAATGAGAAGATCCTCAAGACGGTGTACCAGGCACAGTACGACCACATTTAAAGTACGGCTCCAACTCTTGGATGACAGCTGCCCAGTCGCACCAACAGACCCTTGACAGAGTCCAAAACCAGGCCCTACGAATAATCACAGGCGCTGTCAGATCTACGCCTATAGAGAAGATGGAGCAAACAACAGGCATCCCACCGCTACAGAAAGAAGGGAGTGCAAAGCTGTGATGCAGAACATGAGGGCAAGGTTCTTAGAGGATCACCTGATGCACAACAGAGTGAAGCACCTCAGCTCAAGAAGGCTGAAAAGATCCAGCTTTGTTCTAGAAAGCAGAGCAATGTTGAGAAAGCATCAACACCTGCTTCCAGCAGAAGTAGAACCCTTCACCCGCAAAGATGATCCTCCACCTTGGAAAACTGCACTGAACAACGTCAACATCCGTACCACAGTACCCCATTACATCACAAAAGACGAGCACTGTGACGCCAGCAAGAAAGCTCTGGCAATGGCCATGCTTGATGAAACGTACCCCCAGGAAGCATGGATAAGGGCCTACCCAGATGGGTCAGCCACAGATGCAGTCAAGAGAGGAGGAGCTGGAGCATACATCCAGTACCCAGATGGAAAATGGCAGGCAGAGGCAATACAGACAGGCCTCCACTGCACCAACTACAGACCAGAGGTTGAAGCCCTGATCCATGCTGCAAATACCAGCAGCAGCAAAACAGACCTTGACGGAGACTCAAAGCTAGTCTTCCTCACAGACGCACTCTCCATCTTGGAGGCAGCAACAGCAAGCAAACTGCTTCAACTCCTGAAAGCAATCCAAAACACCACATGCTTCAGGATTGTATTGCAGTGGATCCCCTCACACTGTGGAATACATGGAAATGAGGAGGCGGATAGAATGGCAAAGCTGGCAGCTGAAGACCACCAAGAAGAAAACCGTCACCCTTATAGAAATGAACACCATGGTGAAGGCCCTGTACAGAATACCACAGACAACGGACAGCTACCACCAACTGTCCAGACAAGAACAGGTGGTCATCTTCAGGCTGCAGACAGGGCGAAATAGACTCAACTACCACATGCACAAGAGATTCAGACTTGTGCTATCCCCAAAGTGCTCTTGTGGAGAGGCTGACCAGACGGCTGAACACATTCTGCAGGAATGCAGGAACCACCGGCTGCTGCGAGAGGACGTTTGGCCAGAACCAGCAAGCATTCAGGAAAAGCTGTACGGCAGGGTGGACTCTCTCCAGAAGACAGCCCCTTTCATCCTTGACTCTAAAATCCAAGTGTGATGGCGTTCGAGAAGAAGAAGAAGAAGTCAGATACAAATAGTACACATTTCAGTCCTAAAGAACCAGGTACTGCAAGTCACAGAGATATAATGTCATGGACATAAACATCATTCAATTGCCTGCTCGCAGTTTAACATTATTAACATTATGGACAGGTCAACATCTTGTATGAAGTAAAACTTGAACTACAAGGACTATACGTACAAGTTCAGTCAAGTTGTCCCAACAGTGACATTATCTAGCAAAATGTACACAATGTCAAATGTCGAAGTTCATATTTACAGAAAGTGCACAAAGATTTCCCATAGTAAAAATTAGTTGTACCTATTTAAAGCAGTTCTTCGCTTCTATCTTCTGGTGTTTTTATAATTTCCTGCTCTCGAAGTTTTAGACAGTGATAAATAAACATTGCTGCGCTACGAGACCTCGTCTTATCTCGTCCATCAATCAGGTATGACACAGTGTTATTTCTCGGTCTTGTCAAATATCTAGAAATATATTTCTTTCTTACTTCGGTATACATAGAACAGTGTAGCATGAAATGCGCTTCATCTCCGGAGAGAGAGAGAGAGAGAGAGAGAGAGAGAGAGAGAGAGAGAGAGAGGACGAGACAGAGACAGATAGAGAGAGAGAAAGAAAGAGAGAGAGGACGAGCAGAGAGAGAGAGAGAAAGATAGAGAAAGAAGAGAGAGAAAGAGAGAAAACGAGAAAGATATATATAGAGAGAAAGACAGAGAGAGAGGGAGAGAGACAGAGAGAGAGAGAGAGACAGAGAGAGAGACAGAGAGAGAGAGTTAGAGAGACAGAGAGAGAGAGAAAGAAAGAGAAAGAAGAGAAAGATAGAGAAAGAGAGAAAGAGAGAGAACGAAAAAGATATATAGAGAGAGAAAGACAGAGAGAGAGGGAGAGAGAGACAGAGAGAGTGAGACAGAGAGACAGAGAAAGAGAGAAGACAGAGAGAGAGAGAGAAAGAGACAGAGAGAGAGGGGGAGGGAGACAGAGAGACACAGAGATGGAGAGAGAGAAAGATTTAGAGAGAGACAGAGAGAGAGAAATATTTAGAGAGAGACATAGAGAGAGATAGACAGAAATAGAGAGACAGAGAAAGAGAGAGACAAAGATAGAGAGAAAGAGAGAGAAAGAGAAAGACAGAGACAGACAGAGAGAGAGAGTGAGAAAGAGAGACAGAGACACAGAGAGAAAATGTCGATGTACATGACTCTATCTTCCAAGATCAATTTTCGTTTAAAGTTGTAACGGTGTGAGCTATGCTGGAGGGACGGCCAAGACACCGATGACATTTTCACACATAGGCCTATTAATGTGCCTAGCTCATCATTTCCTTCGACGTTTCAACAGCAACAAAACAACTAGCGTCGAATTCACGTTATGCTTTGTGGGAAAAGGACGCTCATTAGGACGTTTCCTCCAAGCAGTTCTCAGCCCTACAGTGGAGGGTCGTGGCTGCAGGACACGAAAACAGACGAAAACAGACGCTGATGAACACAGCACCTTCCAGGCACAGCCACTCTGGGGCTTGCAAACTGTTGCCATAGAGACAGCACGTGACCCGTTCGATGGCGCCTTACATTTCAGCCTCTAGGCCAGCACAGACCTAACATTTAAGGCAGTTAATTGGAGGATGATTTTCAAGACGACAAGCACCTTGCATAAAAAAAGGGGGTAAGGGGGGGCGGGGGGGGGGGAGGGGAGAGGGAAGGGGCGGGGGAGGGGAAGGGAGGGGAGCAGGAAGATTGTTGGGAAATAATTTTTCCTGCTTCGAGAGAAAAAACAACCTACAAGTAGTCTGTCATCGGTTCCTCAGAGCTTTTCATACAGTGGCTGTCACTAGACACCCTACCCCCCACCCTCCTTCCCCGCCCCAATCACTCCCCACAACCACCCCCCTCATTAGCTGGAACCCGTGATCATAGAGCTGGTGGGGCCTGCTCCAGTACAGTAGCTCCACCAGGGAAGGTCCCAAGCAGAACAAGGTGCCATCGGAAAGTGTCTAGTGGATGTGGAAACTTCTCCCTGCGTCGGACCGGTCCACCCTACCCTGGTTCCACAACCCCACAGACAAACTGCTCTTGTCTTGAATGTGCGGTAACATCGTTTGTTGACGCTTCAGTGCAGAGAACTTACCGCAGTTGGTTCCATACCATCCGCGCTTGAAGTAGTATACGTCAGTGAAAACAAAGTGGATCTGAAATACTCTTCTCAGTACAGTAACAGGCAGACAAAAGTGACAGCAGTTATGCACTTCGGGCACCTCTTTTTTCAGACAGTGGAAAATGACTGGAGAATGTCATAGACTGGATAAGTATCGAAAAACAAGCTTTAAGATCCTTTCGCTTGGGTCTTGTTTTAGGGGAACTCTCATCTACACTTTTCGTTCTGGAGAAGAAGCGACGTGGGATTTTCCTGAGTGTGTCTGTTGAAGTACTGCCGTATTGAATGCTCCACACGGCCCACGCGGTCGCTGGGCTTAGCCAATCGCTGGCGCGGAAACTAATCTATTTTTAGCGCAGACTTCAGTGCCTCACACTGGTGTCCCAAACACGGCACTGTCTGGAACCAGCGTCTCTTTGACTCCATCACGCGTTTTCGCTTCGGTTCTAGCCTATCGCACAACCACAACAAAATGGTTCTTCACTGCCAGTGGGGCACATGCTCTGGTGAGTACGAAGACCTCGCATCCAAAACACGAGTTCTTTTTCATTTCCTCTTCGCACCAGTTCACCTCGGTACCTCGAGATCGCTCCCGTCTCGCTCTGTGTGTGTGTGTGTGTGTGTGTGTGTGTGTGTGTGTGTGTGTGTGTGTGTGTCTGTCTGTCTGTCTGTCTGTCTGTCTGTCTGTCTGTCTCTCTCTCTCTCTGTGTGTGTGTGTGTGTGTGTGTGTGTGTGTGTGTGTGCGCGCGAGTGCGTATGTGTGTGTGTCGCTGTGTGTGCTTGTGTGTGTGTGTGTCACTGTGTGTATGTGTGTGTGTGTGTGTGTGAGTGTGTCTGTGTGTGTGAGAGAGAGAGAGAGAGCGATCGAGTGCGTATGAGTATGTCTGTGTGTGTCTGTGTGTGTGAGAGAGAGAGAGAGTGCGATCGAGTGCGTATGAGTATGTCTGTGTGTGTGTGTGTGCGCGCGAGTGCGTATGTGTGTGTGTCGCTGTGTGTGCTTGTGTGTGTGTGTCACTGTGTGTATGTGTGTGTGTGTGTGAGTGTCTGTGTGTGAGAGAGAGAGAGAGAGTGCGATCGAGTGCGTATGAGTATGTCTGTGTGTGTGTATGTGAGTGTCTGTGTATGTGTGTTTGCGAGTGCGTATGTGTATGTCTGTGTGCGTGTGTGTATGTCTTTGTGTGTGTGTGTGTGTATGTGTGTGTGTGTGTGTGTGTGTGTGTGTGTGTGTGTGTGTGTGTGTGAGAGAGAGAGAGAGAGAGAGAGATAAAGGGAGGGAGGGAGGGAGGGAGAGAGATAAAGGGAGGGAGGGAGGGAGGGAGGGAGAGAGAGAGAGAGAGAGAGAGAGAGAGAGAGAGAGAGAGAGAGAGAGAGAGAGAGAGAGAGAGAGAGAGAGAGAGAACGACAGGAAGGCAGGCGGGCAGGCAGCGAGCGCGCGAGCAGACGGCCATTCAGTGCCGCTCGAACACCACGCGCTCTCCAGACCCACAGCTCTTAGAAACTGAGCCAAAGATGATCTTAATTTCTAAATAACATGAGTAGTATTTATTCATACCCCTGTCTATCACAGTCTGAGAAAATCTTCTCACTGCATGGCGAAAATGAGACGCAAATGCTGTCCGGAATACAACGCATGCAACGAGTCAGTCGGCGTTCGCCTGGAAGCTTGTGACACCACGCGAGTTCCCGCGAGAAAGGGGTGTGGCTGTGAAGGATTCAATTACAGACTGGCCTCGCACCTTCTGTCGTGACTGTTGCGTAGCAACGGGGAGAGGCTGCTTGATGATTGGCTGTGGCTTCAGCAACACTGTTGGAAACCGAACGAGCTTAACAGTTGGATCCGAAGTCGACATGTAGGAAGTAATAGTTTCATGCTATAGTTACAAAGTCTAAAGCGGACTCCCCCGAACGGTTTCCTGTCGCAGTGCCCTAAAGCAAGTCTAGATTCCTGGAAGATCACTCTCAAGTGTGAAGAGATGCATTGCTTAACTGGCACTTGATTCTTCAAGCGGAAGACGTAGACAATGAGATGCTTCTAAAGAAATTTCTTGAGAGGATTTGCATCTTCAGGAGCGGCGGAATGAAAGCTGAGATCTTCTTGACCCTTTTAGGTCAGCGATAAGTATATCGTGCCTTTGTGTTCCTGTTCCTTTGACATGTCAGTGAGTATTT
Organism: Theodoxus fluviatilis; assembly: GCA_034096865.1. NCBI lineage: Eukaryota > Metazoa > Mollusca > Gastropoda > Cycloneritida > Neritidae > Theodoxus > Theodoxus fluviatilis. Next base: position 14,150 of record JAWQFJ010012555.1, on the reverse strand, counting down.
TCATCTACACTTTTCCTCTGAGTGTTCATACCTGTCCATCCGTCCTTCCGTTCTCGTAGAGTGCGTCTCTCTCTCTATCTGTCTCTCTCTCTCTCTCTCTCTTTCTCTCTCTCTCTCTCTCTCTCTCTCTCTCTCTCTCTCTTTCCTCTCTCCCTTCCTCTCCCCCCCCCCCACTCTCTCTCTTTGCCGATTTCTCTCTCTCCGTCCTTCTGTTCTCGTAGAGTGCGTCTCTCTCTCTCTCTCTCTCTCTCTCTCTCTCTCTCTCTCTCTCATCTCAGTCTCTCTCTGTCTGTCTCTCTCTCTCTCTCTTTCTCTCTCTCTCTCTCTCTCTCTCTCTCTCTCTCTCTCTCTCTCTCTCTCTCTCTCTCTCTCTCTCTCTTCTCTCTCCTCTCCAGGCGGCAGAAGAAGCTCATCAACCACAGCTACTGAATTAATTAATTGACACTGTGCATTGCTCTGATTAAAACTTTACATAAAAACCCAATGTGCGAGTATATGTATGTCTGGAAAAGGGATGATATAGGTGTGATATAAAGTATACATTCAAGATAAAGACCAACTTATTTTAGAATGCAAATTAGAAATCAACTGCTGTACATATTTAAGAGATGACTATCAACCCCCTATCTCTAATCCACTGAATTATGAAGTCAAAACACTGTATAGATCCAAGTATGAGAAAGTTTGAGCAGAAAAAATCCTAAAGATATTTATGAAGTACATCTATTAGTTGTGAGACTTGCATTTTACGTAAATTCTAACTTGTCCACAACGTATTTACACAAAATACATTTTACACATAATTTGATTACGCAAGAAAATGTCAGATAGTTTACACAGTCATGTACATAATGTAATCATAGATGGGTCGTCGGCCGAAATAAAGTCAATCAATCAATCAATCAATCAATCTCTCTCTCCCCTCTCTCCCCCCTCTCTCTGTATCTCTCTCTCTCTTTCTTTCTCTATTCCCTACTCACTGAAAAAACAAAAGTTATGGTATTTCGGAAGGGAGGATTGATTGGCCGAGTCGAAATGTGAAACCTGGAAGGCACTGAATTGAAGGTAGTAAACCAATGCAAATACTTGGGTTTTATATTTTCAACTAGGCTGTCAATAGCTTCTGCTCGCGACCTCCAAGTGGTGAAGGCCAAGGAAAAAAACCCAGTTCAAACACTCAAAACTTATGTGGGTCTTAACATTCTTAATACACTTTCCCCCCCCAAGTATATGATGTCCAGGTGCAGTCTTCCCTGCTCTAATGCTCGGAGCTGTGGGGGCTAGATTGAAGAGCGTGCATATAAATAACCAATGTGTTTGCATGTACACGAATGTTAAATGTTTTCATTAGATCAACCAGCACAATGTGCAATGGCGAATATGGTAGATACCCTTCATATATAAACATTATAATACGTGCAATGAAATTTTGGCTGTTGTCCAGTTAAACTTATCAAGGATATTTTCCTTCAGTAACATCAAATACGCCTGTTTTGGGCAGCCTGTCAATTGGCATCTTACACAGTAAGAACTACATGAATGATGCATCAAACATCCATTGAAAAATGGTTTTTCACAGATGTGTGATGCATTGAAATACATGAACGAATGATGCAGTACAATTCCATGAAAAAATTGTTTTGATACAGATGTTCGATGTGCTGAAGTAATGACTTACTGATGAATCAAACTTCCACTGAAAAAGTATTACACACATATGTGTTGCATTAAAATAAACGAATTAATAACTAATGCATCACACTTTCATTTGAAAAGGTATTTCACACAGGTGTGTTGCATTAAATTTAATGAATCAATAACTGATGCACCACACTTCCATTTGAAAAAATATTTCACACATATGTGTTGCATTAAAATAAACGAAACAATAATTGATGCATCACACTTCCATTTGAAAAAAAATAGTTCACACAGATGTGTTGCATTAAAATAAACGAATCAATAACTGATGCATCACACTTCCATTTGAAAAACGGTTTAACACAGATGAATGAAGCACTGAAAGTAATGAATGACTAACGCATCTGGTTTCACATAGCTGCGTGGCGGCTTGAATGTTATATTATTCCACAATGTTTCAAACAGCTGCGTGGTGTCTTGAAAGTTATAATTGACTGACGCGTCAATCTATAATTTCTAAAATGTTCTACGCAGCTGTGTGATGGACTGACAGCAATGAGCAGTGACTGGTGATTTATTCATGGAAAATGGTTGTACGCAGCTGTGTGATGGACTGACAGCAGTGCTCAATGACACGCAACGTAGGTTTTTCAAGCATTAAAAAAAATCTAACAAAAATAGAAAGCCATGAAATAATGACAAAAGCTATATATCAAATAAAAGATATTTATTCACTTAATTCAAACAAATCATGATCAAAATGTTTCAATGTGCATGATTTGAGTTATATCTACTGAAATAATGCATGTAATCAGCAAAAAAAAAAAAAAAAAAATTCAAAAATCGTCAGTCAAGTTGCAAGAATTGAAAAATGCTGGAATGGTGCCTTCAAAAAAACAAAAAAATCTGAAATGCAAAAACAATGCCAATATATTTACCTATATTCTGATAGCATTTGCAATATAAAAAGGCACCTAGAAAAGAAAAATCACTATATAAATTGATAGATTTTCACGGAAAAGTAGTTGTTGGCCATTTTTGCAAAACATAGGGTGTTCACATTAAAAATTCACTGATTCAAACTCCCCTCAAAAGAAATCATAAAGAAAGGTAACTCACTGTGGAAATGTGGTCCCTACATAATTCTAAACTGGAGTTGCCTCCCTTAGACCATTCGTGAGAATGCAGGAATGTTGCCAGAGAGTTAATGGAAAATGGTTGTACGCAGTTGTGTGATGGACTGACAGCAATGAGCAATGACACGTGATTTATTAATGGAAAATGTTCTACGCAGTTGTGTGCTGGACTGACAGTGTGCCGTCTTCCTAGTTGCCTGCTTCCTCATTCGGCGGGTTGGTGCAGACTTACAGAATTTGTTGAGTAACTTTGAAAGCAGGAGTCAGTCAATGAAGTTCCATATTAATAACTGATTTATTCTATCATTAGGTGATAGTCCGCAATTGTTCAGATTGATCAAATCTCCAAGCACAAAACAAAGGAGTAAACAGACGAACAGGTTGATGAAGAAAATCGATCAGATTCCAAAGACAGTTGAATAGTTCAAGTTTCAGAAGATTGTTGGTTTCATGTAGGAATACAAAATTATGAGGCGAACATTTCTTTCAGCTATAGTAGCGGTGAGGATTTCTGAGTTTCTTGACTTGGCTAGTGCTCTCTCAACTGAATCCGTGACTACTGTAAAAATAGACAGAAACATATTAAACCCTTAGGCTAGTTGCTATCTGGTTTAAGAATCAATTTGGAATTTGACAAATGAGCCTGGTCAAAACAGCTGCAGTTACAATTTAGCTTACAAACCAAGAAAAGCGTTGACCGAAAGAAACAATTTGAACAGATTTGAAAACAATTTTGATAACAATAAACAGATTTAGACTGAACTCGTTTCACACGAAAAACACGACAGAGTGTAAACGATACTCAAAAATGTATACAGCAATATTTACCAATAGTGGCCGCTCAGGAAGAACAACCGTTGAAGACAGCAACCAGCACAGACAGAAAGTAGTCCACGAATCACAGATCTGGTGGATAAATTAGCTATTGAACGTAGAAGATTAGAGTTTGCAAGAACTCTTAGAAATTACAATTTACTTCCCTTACTGCACACTGAGGCCTAACTACTCTAAGAAATGAACCGCTCTCCCCCTGCCTGTGGACAAACACTTCAGTCTCTCGAGCCACGCCGCCTCTGACACGCTCGTCAGTGTGATCAGCGCTGGACTGCCGGACCTACAGCGACGCACAGAGGCTGAGCCCACACTCACTCCGAAATTCCGAAACCCACGAGAACGGCCTCATGAGACTCCTGAGTCACTGCCGCCGACGCTGTCCCCGCACGCACTTTTAGTGCTGACCCTGTTGTGGCCGCTCCCTCCCTATGCCGCTTGTGCAAAACTCTCTTTCGGCCTCCCTCACTGAACTTTCCTCACTAAATGAATGGCATGAACGGACAAAAGAGACAAAGGAAGGAAAGTTGAGCAATTATCCATACAACACTAAATTCTTTAAAGAATCATTTCCTTCTGTCTTTCCTGCCACTAGCACAGGGGCAGGAACAGACAGCAATGCTCAATGACACGTGATTTATTAATGGAAAATGGTTGTACGCAGTTGTGTGCTGGACTGACAGCAATGCTCAATGACACGTGATTTATTAATGGAAAATGGTTGTACGCAGCTGTGTGCTGGACTGACAGCAATGCTCAATGACACGGGATTTATTAATGGAAAATGGTTGTACGCAGCTGTGTGCTGGACTGACAGCAATGCTCAATGACACGTGATTTATTAATGGAAAATGGTTGTACGCAGCTGTGTGCTGGACTGACAGCAGTGCTCAATGACACGGGATTTATTAATGGAAAATGGTTGTACGCAGTTGTGTGCTGGACTGACAGCAATGCTCAATGACACGTGATTTATTAATGGAAAATGGTTGTACGCAGTTGTGTGCTGGACTGACAGCAGTGCTCAATGACACGGGATTTATTAATGGAAAATGGTTGTACGCAGTTGTGTGCTGGACTGACAGCAATGCTCAATGACACGTGATTTATTAATGGAAAATGGTTGTACGCAGTTGTGTGCTGGACTGACAGCAATGCTCAATGACACGTGATTTATTAATGGAAAATGGTTGTACGCAGCTGTGTGCTGGACTGACAGCAATGCTCAATGACACGGGATTTATTAATGGAAAATGGTTGTACGCAGTTGCGGCAGGGGTCCACTGTGGGGACCTGCTCTGCCATCACGGCGGAACTTCAGTGTTTGGGAGGACGTGTCGATGCCCCTACCCCTATGGGGACGACATCTGCAGCAGTAGAGGTAAGCCGCCAGAAGTGCGCCGGGTGGCCGCGGTGCATAGAATGTCTACTTCCAAACAAAAATCAAGGAGTGCCGCTGTGATGTGCGCGCGAGTACACGCATACACACACACACACACAGAGAGAGAGAGAGAGAGAGAGAGAGAGAGAGAGAGAGAGAGAGAGAGAGAGAGAGAGAGAGAGAGAGGGAAAGAGAGAGAGAGACTGACTGACGGACTGAACGACAGTCACACAGACAGACAGACAGTCAGACAGACAGACAGACACACACACACACAGACAGACAGACACACAGGCACACATACAAACAAACAGACACACAGACACACAGATACACATACAGAAAGACAGACAGACAGACAGACAGACAGACAGACAGACAGACAGACAGACAGACACACTGGCAGACAGACATACATGCCGGCAGACAGACAGACACGCCGGCAGACAGAGAGCAACACCGGCAGACAGACAGACACACAAACACACAGACACACGGACGGGCGGGCGGACAGACGGACGGACGTAATGGACAGAGATAGACGGAGAGAGATAGACAGACAGAGGTAGACAGGCAATCAGGCAGGCAGACGGACGGGCGGGCGGGCAGGCAGGCAGGCAGCCAGGCAGGCAGGCAGGCAGGCAGGCACACAGTCATAGACATAGACATAGATATAGACAGAGACATAGACAGAGACACAGGCACAGACACACACACACACACACACACACACACACACACACACACGCACGCAAAACACACACACACACACACACACACACACACACACACACACACACGTACGAAATACAAATGCACACACACTTTAATGACACTGAAGCCAAGGCACTGATGGTCACAAAAACACTGCCATCCCAATGTCTCCATCACAGTATAAAACTACAGAGGAGACCACCATTAACGTTCTTCTATTTCGTGATTGTTTATTTGTTTGTTTGTTTGTTTGTTGGTTGGTGGGTTGGTTTGGTTAAGTTTGGCTGGTTGGTTAGTTGATCTTCCTTCCCTCCCTCCCTCCCTGCCTCCCTTTCTCCCTCCCTCCCTCCCTTTCTCCCTCCCTGCCTCCCTCCCTCCCTCCTTGCATCCCTCCCTGCATCCCTCCCTCCCTCCCTTCCTCCCTCCCTGCCTCCCTTCCTCCCTCCCTGCCTCCCTCCTTCCCTCCCTGCCTCCCTCCTTCCCTCCCTGCATCCCTCCCTGCATCCCTTCCTGCTTCCCTCCCTCCCTTCCTTCCTCCCTCCCTCCCTGCATCCCCCCCTGCCTCCCCCCTGCATCCCTCCCTGCATCCCTCCCTCCCTCCCTCCCTGCATTCCTCCCTGCACCCCTCCCTCTCTTCCTCCCTGCATCCCTCCCTGCATCCCTGCCTCCCTCCCTATCCCTCCCTCCCTCCCTCCTTCCCTGCATTCCTCCCTCCCTGCCTCCCTCCCTATCCCTCCCTCCCTCACTCCCTGCATCCCTCATTGTTTCCCTCCTGCCTCCCTCCCTTCCTCCCTGCCTCCCTCCCTTCCTCCCTGCCTCCCTCCCTCCTTCCCTGCCTCCCTCCTTCCCTCACTCCCTCTCTGCATCCCTCCCCCTCTCTCTCCGTCCCTCCGTCCCTCCCTCCCTGCCTCCCTCCCTCCTTCCCTCCCTCCCTGCATCCCTCCCTCCCTGCATCCCTCCCTGCATCCCTCCCTCCCTCCCTCCCTGCATCCCTCCCTCCCTGCATCCCTCCCTCCCTGCATCTCTCCCTCCCTGCATCTCTCCCTCCCTGCATCCCTCCCTCCCTGCATCCCTCCCTCCCTGCATCCCTCCCTCCCTGCATCCCTCCCTTCCTCCCTCCCTCCCTTCCTCTCTCCCTCCCTGCATTTTTTCCTCCCTCCCTCCCTCCCTCCCTCCCTGCATCCTTCCCTCCCTACCTCCCTGCATCCCTCCATGCATCCCTCCTTCCCTTCATCCCTCCCTCCCTCAATCCCTGCATCCCTCCCTCCTCCCTCCCTCCCTCCCTCCCTCGCTGCATCCCTCCCTCCCTTCCTCCCTGCATCCCTCCCTGCATCCCTCCCTCCTTCACTCCCTCCCTCCCTCCCTGCATCCCTCCCTCCCTGCATCTCTCCCTTCATCCATCCCTCCCAGCTCCCTCCCTTCCTGTCTTCCTCCATCCATCCATCCATCCATCCATCCATCCATCCATCCATCCATCCATCCATCCATCCATCCACGACATCAAAATGTTGCTTTACATTCCTTGTCCTTGCGACTTATTTCGACAGTGAATTACTGGAGTCACGATGTCAAACTACCCTCTGGCATCATGAAACACTCCGCTCTTCGAGATCAAACGTACTTCAGCTTCGCCTACAACATCTGTCCATACACGTAGGTACCATCGTTTTGTCTTCATATTCTCGCCAACAGCTTAATTCGTGACACGTTCGTGCTTCCACGTGAGTAAGTTGTGTGCACGAAGATACTGTGATCACCTATGTCTAAAACTGAACAGAGTGAATTCCCTCATTCTTCTCAGAGAGGAGGGATGTGGAGTGGTGGTGGGTGGTTGTGGGAAGGTATGGGGATGGAATGGAGAATGGGGAAAATGGTGGTGTTGGGTTGCGAGGCGTGACAAATCACTCACTTACCCACTCAACTCTTGGTCGGAAAGATCGTTGGGGTGCCAGGCTGAATGCTACAGATGGTCCGCCATTTGTTTCGGTCCTGGGTTGCTTGGAGAAGGGTGGAGACGTCGATGTCGGTAAAGTGTTTGACGTTGTCCATCCAGGATTTCCTTTGTCGTCCACGCTTCCTTCTTTCTTCCTCAACGGTGCCCTGGAGCACTGTCTTTGCAAGGCTGTCACGCCGTGTGGTGTGGCTGTCACGCCGTATGGTGTGGCTGTCACGCCGTGTGGTGTGGCTGTCACGCCGTGTGGTGTGGCTGTCACGCCGTGTTGTGTGGCTGTCACGCCGTGTTGTGTGGCTGTCACGCCGTGTGGTGTGGCTGTCACGCCGTGTGCTGTGGCTGTCACGCCGTGTGGTGTGGCTGTCACGCCGTGTGGTGTGGCTGTCACGCCATGTGGTATGGCTGTCACGCCGTCTGGTGTGGCTGTCATGCCTTGTGGTGTGGCTGTCACGCCGTGTGGTGTGGCAGTCACGCCATGTGATGTGGCTGTCACGCCGTGTGGTGTGGCTGTCACGCCATGTGGTGTGGCTGTCACGTCGTCTGGTGTGGCTGTCACGCCGTGTGCTGTGGTTGTCACGCCGCGTGGTGTGGCTGTCACGCCATGTGGTGTGGCTGTCACGCCGTGTTGTGTGGCTGTCACGCCGTGTTGTGTGGCAGTCACGCCATGTGCTGTGGCTGTCACGCCGTGTGGTGTGGCTGTCACGCCGTGTGGTGTGGCTGTCACGCCGTCTGGTGTGGCTGTCATGCCGTGTGGTGTGGCTGTCACGCCGTCTGGTGTGGCTGTCACGCCGTGTGGTGTGGCTGTCACGCCGAGTGGTGTGGCTGTCATGTATGGTGTGGCTGTCACGCCGTGTGGTGTGGATGTCACGCCGTGTGGTGTGGCTGTCACGCCGTGTGGTGTGACTGTCATGTCGTGTGGTGTGGCTGTGACGCCGTGTGGTGTGGCTGTCGCGCCGTGTGGTGTGGCTGTTACGCCGTGTGGTGTGGCTGTCACGCCGTGTGGTGTGGCTGTCACGCCGTGTGGTGTGGCTGTCATGTGTGGTGTGGCTGTCACGCCGTGTGGTGTGGCTGTCACGCCGTGTGGTGTGGCTGTCACGCCGTGTGGTGTGGCTGTCACGTGGTGTGGTGTGGCTGTCACGCCGTGTGGTGTGGCTGTCACGCCGTGTGGTGTGGCTGTCATGTGTGGTGTGGCTGTCACGCCGCGTGGTGTGGCTGTCACGCCGTGTGGTGTGGCTGTTACGCCGTGTGGTGTGGCTGTCATGCTGTGTGGTGTGGCTGTCACGCCGTGTGGTGTTGCTGACACGCCGTGTGATGTGGCTGTCACGCCGTGTGCTGTAGCTGTCACGCCGTGTGGTGTGGCTGTCACGCCGTGTGGTGTGGCTGTCACGCCGTGTGGTGTGGCTGTCACGCCGTGTGGTGTTGCTGACACGCCGTGTGGTGTGGCTGTCATGTGTGGTGTGGCTGTCACGCCGTCTGGTGTGGCTGTCACGCCGTGTGCTGTGGCTGTCACGCCGTGTGGTGTGGCTGTCACGCCGTGTGGTGTGGCCATACCAGATCGGCTTCCTCCGTCTGACAGGTGTTAGCACGGGTTCTTGTTTGCTGACGAACCATCCCAGACAGAAAAAAGCGTTGAGGAGCTGATACGGGTAGAATATGACTTATCGTGGTATTGATCCCGCTGTGTTTAGTGCAGTAACGGGAAGGAAGATCTACCTGTAAAGGTCCATCTCTACATTCTTTACATGGATATCGAAATTGATATTTCTGTACATTTCTACCTTCACACTCTTTACTTTGTGATCAAGTTTGGCACGCGTGTACATACTTTACTTGGTGATCAATTGGCATTTGTGTCTATACTTTACTCGATGATAAAGTTTGGCATATGTGTACATTCTTTACTTTGTGCTTGAGTCCGGAATTTGTGTATATGTCTTTCTGTGCGTTCTTTACTTGGTGATGAAGTGTGGCATTTGTGTACATGTCTTTCTGTGCTTTCTTTACTTGGTGATGAAGTCCGGCATTTGTGTACATGTCTTTCTGTGCGTTCTTTACTTGGTGATGAAGTCCGGCATTTGTGTACATGTCTTTCTGTGCATTCTTTACTTGGTGATGAAGTCCGGCATTTGTGTACATGTCTTTCTGTGCATTCTTTACTTGGTGATGAAGTCCGGCATTTGTGTACATGTCTTTCTGTGCATTCTTTACTTGGTGATGAGTTCCGGCATTTGTGTACATGTCTTTCTGTGCATTCTTTACTTGGTGATGAAGTCCGGCATTTGTGTACATGTCTTTCTGTGCATTCTTTACTTGGTGATGAAGTCCGGCATTTGTGTACATGTCTTTCTGTGCGTTCTTTACTTGGTGATGAAGTGTGGCATTTGTGTACATGTCTTTCTGTGCGTTCTTTACTTGGTGATGAAGTCCGGCATTTGTGTACATGTCTTTCTGTGCATTCTTTACTTGGTGATGAAGTCCGGCATTTGTGTACATGTCTTTCTGTGCATTCTTTACTTGGTGATGAAGTGTACATTTGTGTACATGTCTTTCTGTGCATTCTTTACTTGGTGATGAGTTCCGGCATTTGTGTACATGTCTTTCTGTGCATTCTTTACTTGGTGATGAAGTGTACATTTGTGTACATGTCTTTCTGTGCGTTCTTTACTTGGTGATGAAGTGTACATTTGTGTACATGTCTTTCTGTGCATTCTTTACTTGGTGATGAAGTGTACATTTGTGTACATGTCTTTCTGTGCATTCTTTACTTGGTGATGAAGTCCGGCATTTGTGTACATGTCTTTCTGTGCGTTCTTTACTTGGTGATGAAGTGTACATTTGTGTACATGTCTTTCTGTGCATTCTTTACTTGGTGATGAAGTTCGGCATTTGTGTACATGTCTTTCTGTGCATTCTTTACTTGGTGATGAAGTCCGGCATTTGTGTACATGTCTTTCTGTGCATTCTTTACTTGGTGATGAAGTCCGGCATTTGTGTACATGTCTTTCTGTGCATTCTTTACTTGGTGATGAAGTCCAGCATTTGTGTACATGTCTTTCTGTGCATTCTTTACTTGGTGATGAAGTGTGGCATTTGTGTACATGTCTTTCTGTGCATTCTTTACTTGGTGATGAAGTCCGGCATTTGTGTACATGTCTTTCTGTGCATTCTTTACTTGGTGATGAAGTCCGGCATTTGTGTACACGTCTTTCTGTGCGTTCTTTACTTGGTGATGAAGTCCGGCATTTGTGTACATGTCTTTCTGTGCATTCTTTACTTGGTGATGAAGTGTACATTTGTGTACATGTCTTTCTGTGCGTTCTTTACTTGGTGATGAAGTGTACATTTGTGTACATGTCTTTCTGTGCGTTCTTTACTTGGTGATGAAGTCCGGCATTTGTGTACATGTCTTTCTGTGCATTCTTTACTTGGTGATGAAGTGTACATTTGTGTACATGTCTTTCTGTGCATTCTTTACTTGGTGATGAAGTCCGGCATTTGTGTACATGTCTTTCTGTGCATTCTTTACTTGGTGATGAAGTGTACATTTGTGTACATGTCTTTCTGTGCATTCTTTACTTGGTGATGAAGTCCGGCATTTGTGTACATGTCTTTCTGTGCATTCTTTACTTGGTGATGAAGTCCGGCATTTGTGTACATGTCTTTCTGTGCGTTCTTTACTTGGTGATGAAGTCCGGCATTTGTGTACATGTCTTTCTGTGCGTTCTTTACTTGGTGATGAAGTCCGGCATTTGTGTACATGTCTTTCTGTGCGTTCCTTACTTGGTGATGAAGTCCGGCATTTGTGTACATGTCCTTCTGTGCATTCTTTACTTGGTGATGAAGTCCGGCATTTGTGTACATGTCTTTCTGTGCGTTCTTTACTTGGTGATGAAGTCCGGCATTTGTGTACATGTCTTTCTGTGCGTTCTTTACTTGGTGATGAAGTCCGGCATTTGTGTACATGTCTTTCTGTGCGTTCTTTACTTGGTGATGAAGTCCGGCATTTGTGTACATGTCTTTCTGTGCATTGTTTACTTGGTGATGAAGTGTGGCATTTGTGTACATGTCTTTCTGTGCATTCTTTACTTGGTGATGAAGTCTGGCATTAGTGTACACGTCTTTCTGTGCGTTCTTTACTTGGTGATGAGTTCCGGCATTTGTGTACATGTCTTTCTGTGCGTTCTTTACTTGGTGATGAAGTGTCGCATTTGTGTACATGTCTTTCTGTGCATTCTTTACTTGGTGATGAGTTCCGGCATTTGTGTACATGTCTTTCTGTGCATTCTTTACTTGGTGATGAGTTCCGGCATTTGTGTACATGTCTTTCTGTGCGTTCTTTACTTGGTGATGAAGTGTGGCATTTGTGTACACGTCTTCCTGTGCGTTCTTTACTTGGTGATGAAGTCCGGCATTTGTGTACATGTCTTTCTGTGCATTCTTTCCTTGGTAATGAGTTCCGGCATTTGTGTACATGTCTTTCTGTGCATTCTTTACTTGGTGATGAAGTCCGGCATTTGTGTACATGTCTTTCTGTGCATTCTTTACTTGGTGATGAAGTGTACATTTGTGTACATGTCTTTCTGTGCATTCGTTACTTGGTGATGAAGTGTACATTTGTGTACATGTCTTTCTGTGCATTCTTTACTTGGTGATGAAGTCCGGCATTTGTGTACATGTCTTTCTGTGCGTTCTTTACTTGGTGATGAAGTCCGGCATTTGTGTACATGTCTTTCTGTGCATTCTTTACTTGGTGATGAGTTCCGGCATTTGTGTACATGTCTTTCTGTGCGTTCTTTACTTGGTGATGAAGTGTACATTTGTGTACATGTCTTTCTGTGCATTCTTTACTTGGTGATGAAGTTCGGCATTTGTGTACATGTCTTTCTGTGCATTCTTTACTTGGGGATGAAGTCCGGCATTTGTGTACATGTCTTTCTGTGCATTCTTTACTTGGTGATGAAGTCCGGCATTTGTGTACATGTCTTTCTGTGCATTCTTTACTTGGTGATGAAGTGTACATTTGTGTACATGTCTTTCTGTGCATTCTTTACTTGGTGATGAAGTGTACATTTGTGTACATGTCTTTCTGTGCATTCTTTACTTGGTGATGAAGTCCGGCATTTGTGTACATGTCTTTCTGTGCATTCTTTACTTGGTGATGAAGTCCGGCATTTGTGTACATGTCTTTCTGTGCATTCTTTACTTGGTGATGAAGTGTACATTTGTGTACATGTCTTTCTGTGCATTCTTTACTTGGTGATGAAGTCCGGCATTTGTGTACATGTCTTTCTGTGCATTCTTTACTTGGTGATGAAGTCCGGCATTTGTGTACATGTCTTTCTGTGCGTTCTTTACTTGGTGATGAAGTCCGGCATTTGTGTACATGTCTTTCTGTGCATTCTTTACTTGGTGATGAAGTCCGGCATATTTGTACATCTTCCTCTTCGTGATTAGCTGTGGCATTTCTGTCTTTTTTCAGGCCTTACTTGGTGATAAAGTTCGACGACCTACGGACCAACAGAATCTTCGGCCCTACGCTGAAGTTCCCCGCACTCTTGGGCGCGCGTGGGATTCCTTCGAGCGGGATCCCGTTTGATGGGGAGTATGACACCGGTTACATAGAGACTCTGGTCTTGCCCCACAAGCAACAACCCATCGTCCTAGGTGGCGACTGGCCCCCCAGAACTATAGGTAGGTAGAGGTAAACTTGGTGGTTTTAAATAGTGATTTATCACCTATTTACGTGACTCAAACCGCTCTGACACTTTTCCCCCGCGTCACTGGGCCTCAGTCGATTCTTCACTGGCGCCAGACGACAGTGACATGCAGATAGGTAGCACACGGTCAGAGGCACGTTGCTTACGCTAGTATCTGGCAAGACCTTGCTAGGAATTTGCCGGCGTCAACATGTGTCAACATGCTGAAAGCAAATGTAGAGGCAATCAAATGTTGACACGTGATGACACCGGCCTACGCCTCGCAAGATCTTGCAAGATGCTAGCGTAAGAAACGCGCCACAGACTGTGGTCGTAGCCCCTTAGCGTGATGAGTGCCTAGACGTCGTCGTGGTGGGTCATCACCTTGGGGCGATAATTAGAGTGATTTGCATGAAGTCATTAAGGTTTATTTTCATTTTTATTGGAGAGCAAATACAGAAGAAACGGTACAAACCATTTACGTACTACCATCATGATCATCATCATCATCATCATCATCATCATCATCATCATCATCATCATCATCATCATCATCATCATCATCATCATCATCATCATCATCATCATCATCATCATCATCATCATCATCATCCATCCATCACCATTACCATCATCATCATCATCATCATCATCATCATCATCATCATCATCATCATCATCATCATCATCATCATCATCATCATCATCATCATCATCATCATCATCATCATCATCATCATCATCATCATCATCATCAGCCATCATCAAACATCTATCATCAATCGTCGGTCATTGTCGAT
>JAWQFJ010012554.1:32500-47500 GCA_034096865.1 Theodoxus fluviatilis | reverse complement strand
ACCTCCAAGAAAGATGCCCTGCGCAACATACGATACGCAGGACTGTACAACAAAAACTGCGCCAAATGCAGGACTCACGGCTGAACAGAAAAGTCGACCAGATACAAGGCTATGCTGACAAGCATGACTTGAAGAACTCCTATGTTGGACTGAGGGAAGTGTATGGCCCCACCCCATCAGGCGCATCCTCTATTCTCAGCGCAGATGGGAACACGTTAATCACCGAGAGGAAGCAAATCCTAGAACGGTGGACTGAACACTTCAGTTAAATGCTGAACTGTCCCTCACATATGAACAATAAAGCCAACGACCAACTGCCACAGGTCAGGTACGTCAACAAGACCCTGGACAACCCATCAACCCTTGAAGAGACTCGCAGGGCAATTAGTCAGCTATCCAGTGGCAAAGCACCTGGCCCAGACTTCATCCCAGCTGAGATCTACAAGGAGGGCGGCACAGCCTTGTGTGAGAAACTCCATTAGTTTTTCCAATTAAGTTGGCAACAGGAGAGGATTCCCAAGATTTCAGGGATACCACAATCATCCATCTCTACAAGCGGAAGGGTAACCGCCTGTTTTGCGACAGCCACCGTGGCGTCTCCTTGCTGTCAAAAGCCGGCAAGATTCTTGCGAGGCTTATGCCAGCGAGACATGTGTTTGCTTCCAGACAGCTACAATGGAGGTGCCAGGAATAGAATTCCGACCCGTTCTCCGCCTTTGTCGACTTAACCAAGGCCACGTTTGGTTGTCCTGGAAAGTTTATCACCATTGTGCGGCAATTTCACGATGGCATGCAAGCAAGTGTCCACGACAACGGCGAGATGTCTGTACCATTCCCCGTCACCAACGGAGTGAAACAGGGCTGTGTCCTAGCACCGACAGTATTCAGCACCAACTCAAAATTCCCCTATGTCAATGGTACTGAAATAGTTTTCACATTTCAGCACATCTTTAAATATACAATATACGGCGTTCACTTTCAAAAATATTACAATGCCATCTCTTTGTATAGCAATCTTGGAGTCTAATTTTAAGGCTTTTCAGGAATGTTCTTTCGTTATTAATCCCACTGTTGTACTAGATGTAGGCAAACTTGATTCGCAGAGGCATAGGGAAAGTTGCGCTTGAGAGCATAATTGCTTGCTTTGATAGTCTGTCACTTGGCATGTTTTTTCATTTAAGCCAGTCTTTAACGGCCCTAATACTACTCTTAATATTTAGGGGAAACTTTCCTGTTTCACCACAATCAAGATTATTCGGTGTCTTGACGTCAACTTTTATAAATCGTTTGCAAGCGAACACGTGCGCTTTTTCTATACTTGACTGTTCCTGCAGTCCCCACGATTCTGACGCGTATAACATCAAAGGTTGGATTTGGGCATCAAACAATTTGAAATATAATTTTGGCGTTTGACTGCGGAGAGTCTTTAGCATATTCAGTAGTGAAATTGTTTTCTGTTTGGCTGTTGTAGTTGCATTGTCTAATGCTCCTGATTTTGACATCCTATTCGGAAATGTAAAACCAAAATAGCTGAGAGAGAGAGAGAGAGAGAGAGAAGAGAGAGAGAGAGAGAGAGAGAGACAGACAGACAGACAGACAGACAGACAGACAGACAGACAGACAGACAGACAGACAGACAGACAGACAGACAGACAGACAGACAGACAGACAGACAGACAGACAGACAGACAGACAGACAGACAGACAGACAGACAGACAGACAGACAGACAGACAGACAGACAGACAGACAGACAGACAGACAGACAGACAGACAGACAGACAGACAGACAGAGACAGAAACAGACAGACAGACAGACAGACAGACAGACAGACAGACAGACAGACAGACAGACAGACAGACAGACAGACAGACAGACAGACAGACAGAGACGGACGGACAAATAGACGGACGGACGGACGGACAGACAGTGTACGCCTACCTGCTATTGTAACTAGACTGACTAGACTGTCAGTTCCTTGTTTTATCACCTTATCTTTCTTCGCACGTCCATTCTTCCTTTCTTCCTACCATCCTAACTTCTATCCTTCCTTTCTTCTCGTGGTTTATCTTTCTTCCATTTTATAATAGTTTCCTTTCTTTCACATTGATTTTCCCCCGTTTTTCTTCCTTCTGTTCATTCCTACCTGTGATGTTGCTGATGACACCATTTGATAGGATGATATTGGGATTATTTGATTTCCAGGATGGAAACCTCACGTTCACCACAGGGGTGAGCGGACACACTCGGTAGAGACAGCTTTGGCTGCACTCGCAGCAGGGACAGACAGGCCTCATCAGCGCGGTCCCGGATGAACCTCGAAACTCTCTCCGTCCGCAGTCCATCACTGGGAGTAGAAGAAAAAAAACAGTGGCAAAGGCTTGTTCATCAGTAAGGCATGTTAGTTTGATGGCGTTGCGACCGTCTCCTTTGCAACATGGCTGTAGAAACGGGAGTTCTCCTAGCCTGAGCCAGGAAAATCGAAAAAAGCGAATCCGGTAGTCGTTGTCGAAATTTTTTTTTTGTGCACTGGTCGATTTCACGGCGATACAATCAGTCCTCGGCAATTCCATCATTGTATTCCACACTGGGATCGATCTCGTGATGATACGATCGCTGTTTTCCATGCTCTCACACTACTTGTACAACGCTTTATGGCACGTGTTCTCTACTCACACATGTTATCCACCCTCTCACTCTCGAAACTAGATTCCCTAGAGGACGATCACTCCTTATCAAAGAGGATTTGCACTGTTCATTGTGCCCTCACACGTGCTCATTTTCACCTACTGTCTTCTCGCGCTCTCCCCTCTCGTCGTCCTCCTCCTCCTCTTTCTTGTCGTCGTCGTCCTTCTCGTCGTCCTCCTCCTCCACGTCGTCGTCGTCCTCCTCTTTCACGTCTTCATCGTCGTCGTCCTTCTCCTCCTCCTCCTCGTCGTCGTCCTTGTCGTCCTTCTCCTCTATGTCCTCGCCGTCGTCTTCCCCCTCTACGTCTTCATCGTCGGCTTCCTCTTCCTCCTCGTCGTCGTCGCCTTCTTCTTCCTCGTCCCTCCTCCTCCTCGTCGTCGTCCTCATCCTCATCTTTCTCCTTGTCCTCACTCCTCCTCACTCCTTTTCACTCGTCCTTACTCCTCCTCCTCCTCTTCCATCATTATCGTCGTTGTTGCCGTCGTCATCATCTTTATAGTCATCATCATCGACGTCGACAACGTCGTCAACGTAATCACTGTTCTCGTCTTCGTTGTGGTGCTGGACGCCTCTGCAGGTACAATCGTTGTCATCGTCGTCGTTTTGGCATTGATGCCCATGGCATCACTATCATCGCAAATCATCGTCGTTGTCATCTATATCATCGTCATTGTCGTCGTCGTTGTTTGTGTGGGTTGCATTAGATGACATACAGCGTGGAATGGTGCAGCTCACGGCGACCCGTCCGTCCCGGCAGAAACAGGTGGGGACTCCGTCCACTACTTCGCAGTGACCGCCCTGTCCACACCCGTGCTCCTCAGCATCGCACTTCTGCTCCACCAGTCCTGCATTGCATAGTGTCCTCTGTCAGAGCAAGGGCTGGCAGCGGTCAGGGATGGAATAAATGAATGAATGAATAGAAAGATACAGATGAATAAAGGAAGGAAGGAATATGCGAAGAAGAAATGAATCGATGAACGAGTGAATAAATAAAAATATGAAAAAACGAAGAGAATAATAAGAGAATTAATATAAAATCTGCATAAGTAGATGAATGAGCATATGAACTGTCAGAAAATGAATGTATCTCTACATGATTATAGTATATAAAGGTCAATGTGTGTTTGTTTGTTTGTTTGTTTGTATGTTTGTTTGCATGAACTCCCAAACAACTTCAGTTGCTGGATTCAATTTTGAGACACACGATAATGGTAATAATCTAGGTGCCATGGGGAAGTTTATAGCCCATTTATTTTTCTGGGAGCAACATCAGAGGTCGGTATTTTGTCAGTTTTGTTTCCAATGCATTGGCCATGCAGTATTGGGCTGTTAGCGTGAAGTCCAGTTTTGCTCGAGAGGAGGAGGAGGAGGAGGAGGGGGAGGAGGGGGAGGAGGAGGAGGAGAGAGAGAAGGAGGAGGAGGAGGAGGAGGAGGAGGAGAAGGGGGAGGAGGAGAGAGGAGGAGGAGGAGGAGGAGAGGGAGGAGGAGGATGAGGAGGAGGAGGAAGGAGGAGGAGGAGGAGGAGGAGAGGAGGAGGATAAGGAGGAGAGGAGGGGGAGGGGGGAGGCTGAGGGGGAGGCTGAGGGAAAGGAGGAGGAGAGGAAGGGGGAGGGGAGAGGGGGGAAGGGAGGGGGGGGAGGAGGGAGGGGGAGGGTGAGGGGGGGAGATGGGCAGGTTGCGATGGCGTGTGGTTGAGGAGAATGATGAGCAGTGTGAATGAGGAACAGGACAGGGGGATGGGAACGTCTGGGTATCTGGTATGTGGGATGCGTCTTGAGTAGGGCCGTGTGCTCTCTTATGATAAGTGTCTGAGCTTTACAGTCTGCGAGCTGCTTGTGAGACTGGCTTTCGTCTGTCTCGTGCTTCTTCTATGGACTGTGCTTGTGCTGGCTTGCTGCGTCGCTGATTCTTCTTCTGCTTCCCGTTTCTTCTTCTTTCCTTCTGCTGCTTTCTTCTTCTCTCTGCTTTCTTCTTGTATTCTTTCCTTTCGTTTCTTCCTTCTTCTTACTGCTCTCTTAATCCCTTACTCTGCCTCTCCTCTTCTATTACTTTCTTCTTCACTATTGTTCCATTCTTCCTCTTCACTTGACTTCCTCGGCTCTCTTCCGCTTCCTTAGTCCCTCTCCACGGCTGCTGACGCTCTCTTATTCCCTTCTGTCTAAGCTGCCCTATGCCATATTTTCCCTCGTGTAGCGTGCGCGCGTTCGAGCACGTGTGGGTGTGCGTACATGTGTGTGTGTGTGCGCGCGTATGTATGCATGCTTGCGCGTGTGTGCGTGCGTTGATACGTGGGTGTATGTGTGCGTGCGTTGGTACGTGTGTGTGTGTTTGCGTTTGTGTGTTTGCGCGTGAGTATGTGTGTGTGTGTATGTGTGTGTGTGTGTGTGTGTGCGTGTGTGTGTGTGTGTGTGTGTGTGTGGTGCGTGTCTGTGTAGATGAGAAAATATGTGGATGACTACAAACCAGGCAGCTGACTGATGAACCTTTCTCAGCACTGCCTTCGGATGCATCTCAAGACAAACAGCACGCTCGCACTAGTCAACATGGCACGATGTTTCCACGTGACGAAACTATCTGGCATTTATCACTGCTACAGTTATCATCATCATCATCATCATCATCATCATCATCATCATCATCATCATCATCATCATCATCATCATCGTCATCATCATTATCATCATCATTATCATCATTATGGTTATAATAAAAATCAAAAAGTGTGTCGTGGGTGTGTGTAGGTCGGGCCTTTAGTGTTCGTTGTAGGAAACAGTTCATAACTGCAGTTTTCAACAATTTTCAAAATTTCAGTAGGACTCTTTGTCTCGTTCGGCTGTGGGGGAAGAGATTTGGGAGTTTAATTGAATGAGTGAGTGGATCTGCACTCAGATGAATCAAAAAGAGATGGATAAATGAACAATGAACAAATGAATGGACAAACCAGTTATGATGAATGAAATAATGAGTAAAGACCAAAACAAAACAAAACGAGACAAAACATAAAAAACATTAACGAATGGAACAAGACAGGGACAAAACTTCGAGACGATAAGACCATGAGTGAGCGAAAGAACGAGTAAGTGCAAAACAGAACTGAGGCAGGGTTGATTAACCAGCACTTTGGTTTTTGTGCCAATAATATGCAAAATATATGTTGATAAGCATAGGAAAATATGACTAAAGAGACAATTTCAAACATTTCCCCGTTCTTTCTTTTCCTCCCCCACGTGCGTACATCCCCGCCTCCACTTTCTCTGTCTGGACTTGTTTCTTTCCTCGCCTTTCTATCCTATCTTTTTGTCTCCAGGTTGCCCTGACGTTGCCTACCTCCATGGTACGTGAGGCGAAATTGTCTCCAGGTTGCCCTGACGTTGCCTACCTCCATGGTACGTGAGGCGAAATTGTCTCCAGGTTGCCCTGACGTTGCCTACCTCCATGGTACGTGAGGCGAAATTGTCTCCAGGTTGCCCTGACGTTGCCTACCTCCATGGTACGTGAGGCGAAATTGTCTCCAGGTTGCCCTGACGTTGCCTACCTCCATGGTACGTGAGGCGAAATTGTCTCCAGGTTGCCCTGACGTTGCCTACCTACATGGTACGTGAGGCGAAATTGTCTCCAGGTTGCCCTGACGTTGCCTACCTCCATGGTACGTGAGGCGAAATTGTCTCCAGGTTGCCCTGACGTTGCCTACCTCCATGGTACGTGAGGCGAAATTGTCTCCAGGTTGCCCTGACGTTGCCTACCTCCATGGTACGTGAGGCGAAATTGTCTCCAGGTTGCCCTGACGTTGCCTACATCCATGGTACGTGAGGCGAAATTGTCTCCAGGTTGCCCTGACGTTGCCTACCTCCATGGTACGTGAGGCGAAATTGTCTCCAGGTTGCCCTGACGTTGCCTACCTCCATGGTACGTGAGGCGAAATTGTCTCCAGGTTGCCCTGACGTTGCCTACCTCCATGGTATGTGAGGCGAAATCCTCGTCCGTTGTAGTTTCCCAAAGGATCCAAAGTCACGCTTAGGCATTCACTGGTGTTGTGGAGAAAGAAGGCTGCAAAGAATGGTTAGGCATTCACTTGTGTTGTGGAGAAAGAAGGCTGCAAAGAATGGTTAGGCATTCACTTGTGTTGTGGGGAAAGAAGGCTGCAAAGAATGGTTAGGCATTCACTTGTGTTGTGGAGAAAGAAGGCTGCAAACAATGGTTAGGCATTCACTTGTGTTGTGGAGAAAGAAGGCTGCAAACAATGGTTAGGCATTCACTTGTGTTGTGGAGAAAGAAGGCTGCAAAGAATGGTTAGGCATTCACTTGTGTTGTGGAGAAAGAAGGCTGCAAACAATGGTTAGGCATTCACTTGTGTTGTGGAGAAAGAAGGCTGCAAAGAATGGTTAGGCATTCACTTGTGTTGTGGAGAAAGAAGGCTGCAAAGAATGGTTAGGCATTCACTTGTGTTGTGGAGAAAGAAGGCTGAAAAGAATGGTTAGGCATTCACTTGTGTTGTGGAGAAAGAAGGCTGCAAAGAATGGTTAGGCATTCACTGGTGTTGTGGAGAAAGAAGGCTGCAAAGAATGGTTAGGCATTCACTTGTGTTGTGGAGAAAGAAGGCTGCAAACAATGGTTAGGCATTCACTTGTGTTGTGGAGAAAGAAGGCTGCAAAGAATGGTTAGGCATTCACTTGTGTTGTGGAGAAAGAATGCTGCAAAGAATGGTTAGGCATTTACTTGTGTTGTGGAGAAAGAAGGCTGCAAAGAATGGTTAGGCATTCACTGGTGTTGTGGAGAAAGAAGGCTGCAAACAATGGTTAGGCATTCACTTGTGTTGTGGAGAAAGAAGGCTGCAAAGAATGGTTAGGCATTTACTTTTGTTGTGGAGAAAGAAGGCTGCAAAGAATGGTTAGGCATTCACTTGTGTTGTGGAGAAAGAAGGCTGCAAAGAATGGTTAGGCATTCACTTGTGTTGTGGAGAAAGAAGGCTGCAAAGAATGGTTAGGCATTCACTTGTGTTGTGGAGAAAGAAGGCTGCAAACAATGGTTAGGCATTCACTTGTGTTGTGGAGAAAGAAGGCTGCAAAGAATGGTTAGGCATTCACTTGTGTTGTGGAGAAAGAAGGCTGCAAAGAATGGTTAGGCATTAACTTGTTTTGTGGAGAAAGAAGGCTGCAAAGAATGGTTAGGCATTCACTTGTGTTGTGGAGAAAGAAGGCTGCAAAGAATGGTTAGGCATTTACTTATGTTGTGGAGAAAAAAAGCTGCAAAGAATGGTTAGGCATTCACTTGTGTTGTGGAGAAAGAAGGCTGCAAAGAATGGTTAGGCATTCACTTGTGTTGTGGAGAAAAAAGGCTGCAAAGAATGGTTAGGCATTCACTTGTGTTGTGGAGAAAGAAGGCTGCAAAGAATGGTTAGGCATTCACTTGTGTTGTGGAGAAAGAAGGCTGCAAAGAATGGTTAGGCATTCACTTGCGTTGTGGAGAAAGAAGGCTGCAAAGAATGGTTAGGCAAGCACTGGTGTTGTGGAGAAAGAAGACTGCAAAGAATGGTTAGGCAAGCACTGGTGTTGTGGAGAAAGAAGGCTGCAAAGAATGGTTAGGCATTTACTTGTGATATGGAGAAAGAAGGCTGCAAAGAATGGTTAGGCAAGCACTATTGTTGTGGAGAAATAAGGCTGCAAAGAATGGTTAGGCATTTACTTATGTTGTGGAGAAAGAAGGCTGCAAAGAATGGTTAGGCATTCACTGGTGTTGTGGAGAAAGAAGGCTGCAAGGAATGGTTAGGCAAGCACTTGTGATGTGAAGAAAGAAGGCTGCAAAGAATGGTTAGGCAAGCACTGGTGTTGTGGAGAAAGAAGTCTGCAAGGAATGGCTAGGCATTTACTTGTGATATGGAGAAAGAAGGCTGCAAAGAATGGTTAGGCATTTACTTGTGTTGTGGAGAAAGAAGGCTGCAAAGAAAGGTTAGGCATTCACTTGTAATGTGGAGAATGAAGGCTGCAAGGAATGGTTCGGCAAGCACTGGTGTTGTGGAGAAAGAAGGCTGCAAAGAATGGTTAGGCATTTACTTGTGTTGTGGAGAATGAAGGCTGCAAGGAATGGTTAGGCAAGCACTGGTGTTGTGGAGAAAGAAGGCTGCAAAGAATGGTTAGGCAAGCACTGGTGTTGTGGAGAAAGAAGTCTGCAAGGAATGGTTAGGCAAGCACTGGTGTTGTGGAGAAAGAAGGCTGCAAAGAATGGTTAGGCATTTACTTATGTTGTGGAGAAAGAAAGCTGCAAAGAATGGTTAGGCATTTACTTGTGTTGTGGAGAAAGAAGGCTGCAAAGAAAGGTTAGGCATTCACTTGTAATGTGGAGAATGAAGGCTGCAAGGAATGGTTCGGCAAGCACTGGTGTTGTGGAGAAAGAAGGTTGCAAAGAATGGTTAGGCATTTACTTGTGTTGTGGAGAATGAAGGCTGCAAGGAATGGTTAGGCAAGCACTGGTGTTGTGGAGAAAGAAGGCTGCAAAGAATGGTTAGGCAAGCACTGGTGTTGTGGAGAAAGAAAGCTGCAAAGAATGGTTAGGCATTTACTTGTGTTGTGGAGAATGAAGGCTGCAAGGAATGGTTAGGCAAGCACTGGTGTTGTGGAGAAAGAAGGCTGCAAGGAATGGTTAGGCAAGCACTTGTGATGTGAAGAAAGAAGGCTGCAAAGAATGGTTAGGCAAGCACTGGTGTTGTGGAGAAAGAAGTCTGCAAGGAATGGTTAGGCAAGCACTGGTGTTGTGGAGAAAGAAGGCTGCAAAGAATGGTTAGGCAAGCACTGGTGTTGTGGAGAAAGAAGGCTGCAAAGAATGGTTAGGCAAGCACTGGAATCGCCCCTTCCGGGATTCTTGGATTCAACATTAAAAACAACAAAAATAACAAAAACGGCTGCCACAACCAGAGAGCACAGACCTCCGCCAAGGAAGCAACGCTTTCCCTTCCATGGCCTGTATGATTCAGGCAGCATGTTCCGCTAGCCAGGCCTGTATGATTAACTCAGGCAGCATGTTCCGCTAGCCATGCCTGTAGGATTAACTCAGGCAGCATGTTCCGCTAGCCAGGCCTGTAGGATTAACTCAGGCAGCATGTTCTGCTAGCCAGGCCTGTATGATTAACTCAGGCAGCATGTTCCGCTAGCCAGGCCTGTATGATTAACTCAGGCAGCATGTTCCGCTAGCCAGGCCTGTAGGATTAACTCAGGCAGCATGTTCCGCTAGCCAGGCCTGTAGGATTAACTCAGGCAGCATGTTCCGCTAGCCAGGCCTGTAGGATTAACTCAGGCAGCATGCTCCGCTAGCCAGGCCTGTATGATTAACTCAGGCAGCATGTTCCGCTAGCCAGGCCTGTGTGATTAACTCAGGCAGCATGTTCCGCTAGCCAGGCCTGTAGGATTAACTCAGGCAGCATGTTCCGCTAGCCAGGCCTGTATGGTTAACTCAGGCAGCATGTTCTGCTAGCCAGGCCTGTAGGATTAACTAAGGCAGCATGTTCCGCTAGCCAGGCCTGTATGATTAACTCAGGCAGCATGTTCCGCTAGCCAGGCCTGTATGATTGACTCAGGCAGCATGTTCCGCTAGCCAGGCCTGTATGTTTAACTCAGGCAGCATGTTCCGCTAGCCAGGCCTGTATGATTCAGGCAGCATGTTCCGCTAGCCAGGCCTGTATGATTAACTCAGGCAGCATGTTCCGCAAACCAGGCCTGTATGAATAACTCAGGCAGCATGTTCCGCTAGCCAGGCCTGTATGATTAACTCAGGCAGCATGTTCCGCTAGCCAGGCCTGTAGGATTAACTCAGGCAGCATGGTCCGCTAGCCAGGCCTGTAGGATTAACTCAGGCAGCATGTTCCGCTAGCCAGGCCTGTATGATTAACTCAGGCAGCATGTTCCGCTAGCCAGGTCTGTATGATTAACTCAGGCAGCATGTTCCGCTAGCCAGGCCTGTATGATTAACTCAGGCAGCATGATCCGCTAGCCAGGCCTGCCGCTATAAAGTTTAGTTCATTTTACTTTTAGTGGCTAAAAGCGATTTCTGAGTGCCGAACGCCTACCACGACGGTATCAAATGTTCGACATCAACAACTTCGTTATTTGCGATAAAATTTCTCTTTTTGGTGGTAATTCCAAAACAACATAACTGATCACCTCCAATATCTCATGGATTCTTTCTTGGGTAAATCCTCGACCTTCCACCCTGGCCTTTCACCAAATTTAATGAGGATCCGTTTTGAACTTTTGGGTTATTTTGCTAACTAAACTAATTAAACTAAACTAACTAAACTAAGTAAATTTACTGAACTAAACTAAACTAAACCAAACCAAACCAAACCAAACCAAACCAAACCAAACCAAACTAAACTAACTAACTACTTCATAAGCTAACTGACTGACTAAACTAACTAAACTAACGAAACCGACTAAACCATTAAAGCAAACAAAACAAGACTAACAAAATCAAGTTAAGCAACTAAACAACTAATCAATTAAACATCTGACTGACTGACTGACTGACTGACTGACTAACTAAACTAACTAACCTAACTAACCCAACTAAACTAACTAACTAACAAACTAACTAAACTAAACCAACTAAACAAAACGAACTAAACTAAAAAAAACTTAACTAAACTAACTAAACTAAACTAACTAAACAAAACTAAATTAAACAAACTAAACTAAACAAACTAAACTAACTAACAAACTAAACTAAACTAACTAAACTTAACAAACTATACTAAACTAAACTAACTAAAGTAAACAAACTAAACTACACAAACTAAACTAAACAAAAAAAAAACTAAACTAAACAAACTAAACAAACCAAACTAAACTAAACAAACTAAACAAAACAAACTAAACTAAACAAACTAAACTAAACAAACTAAACTAAACAAACTAAACTAACCAAACTAAACTAAACTAAACTAAACTAAACTAAACTAAACTAAACTAAACTACACTAAACTAAACTAAACTAAACTAAACTAAACAAGAAGGGCAAAGCCCATACGACTCACATGCTTGACCTTGACCTTTATATGACCTTGTCCTTTAGGTGACCTTCAAGGTCAAGGTCAAACAACTAAACCTACCAATGACATCATACACTAAGAAATGCTTTACACATTTTTCCTACCAAAATACATGTGACCTTGACTCAAGGTCAAGGTCATCAAAGATCATGCAACACAAAGCTGTTAATTCAAGACATAGCATGGTCACTTTTAGTGGTTCACTACCCCATTTGGGTCACATTTCATAAGGGTCAAAGTGACCTTGATCTTGATGATATGTGACGTTTGAAACAGTTATCTTCCATAGTTCAGGGTCAAGGTCACTTCAAAATAGATATACAATCCAACTTTGAAGAGCTCCTGTGACCTTGCCCTTGAAGCAAGGTCAACCAAACTGGTATCAAAAGATAGGGATTATTTTGCCCTATATACCATATATAGGTGACGTATCCAATCTCAAAAACTTCAGAGAAAATTGAGAAAATGTGAAAAATGACTGTTTTTTAGACAACATTTATGGCCCCTGCGACTTTGACCTTGAAGCAGGGTCAAGTCACTATGTATGATTTTTGAGGCCTTGTCATCATACACCATCATGCCACATTTGGTATTGATAGACTTAATAGTCTCTAAGAAAAATCCAATGTTAAAGTTTTCGGACGCCCAGACGCCCGGACGCCCGGACGCCTGGACGCCCGGACGCCCGGACGCCCGGACGGACGAAACGGGTGAGTACATAGACTCACTTTTGCTTCGCATGTGAGTCAACAAAATTAAACTAATCAAAATAAACTAAACAAACTAAACTAAACAAAGCAATCTAACTAAACAAACTAAACTAAACAAACTAACTAAACAAACTATGGCCGCATATGATACAAAACAAATACAAAACATTGGAAGGTAAAACAGCACGAAATTTCGGCTAAAAAGCCTTCATCAGGCACACAAATACAACTTACAGAAAGGTGAGCAAATGTGGAATGGAGGCGAGTCTGTAAGAGGGCTCAGTATGAATAAAAACAACTAATAGAATAAAACGAAGGCTGGTGTGTGGATCGCGTTATAATAAGTGTTCAACTAATAGTTACGAATTAAAGTGACTCCAATCCCATTGTCTACATGGGTAAAATAACGTTAGTGTTTTAAAATATACTTAAGTTTAATAAATAGGTAACTGAAAAGGTAATAAATACATACACATAACTATAAGCATTAAAACCCATATACAGTCAAGTTACTTTACAGTATATAAACATCAAAATCACGCACTATAAAGATCCTGACGCTCATGTCCTCGACGGGTGGGTGTCAGCCACAGTAAAAACACCCAGCACGCACAATTCTCCTTTGTGGAAAACAGTGTGCCAGCGCCCTTGGCAGCAGGACACTGGTCTCATTGACTTGAGACACTACACACTGAGAGGCAGCTTCGACATCGGCTGAAGCGCTTTGAGTCTCACTGAGTGGGAGTATCGCGCGGTATAAGAGTGATTTATATATATATATATATATATTATATATATATATATATATATATATATATATATATATATATATATATGCTCATTTGTATAAGCAAGGATGTCCAAAGGTCTATCAAAAAGATTCATTCGGACTATTTTTCATTTATGCCTTCAAGGTTACGTGTACCTAATTTTTCTATGAGGTATGCCTCCATCTCTTTCCTTTCACCGGGATTATCTCTATGCAGAAGCCAGATGCTCCTGACATGTAGGTCCTGTGTGGAATGGTTTCAAAAGTTGAAGTATATGGCAACGGGTTTGGATCGGGAATGTTTTATGTCTGCAAGGTGCTCTTAAATTCGGATTATGAGTGTTCTAGCAATCTCACCGATGTAAACAAACGAAACTAAACAAACTAATCTAAACAAACTAAACTAAACTAAACAAACTAAACTAAACTAAACAAACTAAACTAACTATCAAACTAAACTAAACAAACTAAACTTAACAAACTAAACTAAACTAAATAAACTAATCAAACTAAACTAAACTAATTAAACTAAGCCAACTAAACTAAACCAACTAAACTAAACCAACTAAACTAAACAAACTAAACTAAACAAACTAAACTAAACAAAACAAAGTAAACAAAACAAACAAAACTAAACATACTAAACTAACAAACTAAACTAAACAAACTAAACTAAACAAACTAAAATAAAAAAACTAAAATAAACAACTAAAACTAAACAACTAACTCTAAACAACTAAAACTAAACTAAACCAAAACTAAACTAAACTAAACTAAACTAAACTAAACTAAACTAAACTAAACTAAACTAAACTAAACTAAACTATACTAACTAAAACTAAAACTAAAACTAAAACTAAACTAAACTAAACTATACCAAACTAAACTAAACTAAACTAAATCAAACTAACCAAACCAAAACAAACCAAATCAAACCAAACCAAACCAAACCAAACCAAACCAAAACAAAACAAAAGAAAACAAAACAAAACAAACCAAACAAAACAAAACAAAACAAGAGTACAATACAATACAATACAATACAATGCAATACAATACAATACAATTCAATACAATACAATACAATACAATACAATACAAAACTAAACTAATCTAAACTAAACTAAACTAAACTAAACTAAACTAAACTAAACTAAACTAAACTAAACTAAACTAAACGAAACGAAACGAAACGAAACGAAACGAATCGAAACTAAACTAAACTAAACTAAACTAAACTAAACTAAACTAAACTAAACTAAACTTTACTGACTTGACCTGACCTGACCTGACCTGACCTGACTTGACCTGAACTGAACAACGAACAAACGAACGAACGAACGAACCAACCAACGAACCAACGAACGAACCAACGAACGAACCATCCAACGAACCAACCAACGAACCAACCAACGAACCAACCAACGAACCAACCAGCCAACCAACCAGCCAACCAACCAGCCGGCCAACCAACCAGCCGGCCCAGCCGGCCCAGCCGGCCCAGCCGGCCCAGCCAGGCCAGCCAGGCCAGCCAGCCTGGCCATCCAGCCCAGCCATCCAGCCCGGCCATCCAGCCCGGCCAGCCAGCCCGGCCAGCCAGCCCGGCCAGCCAGCCCGGCCAGCCAGCCCAGCCAGCCAGCCAGCCCAGCAAGCCAGCCAGCCAGCCAGCCGACCAGCCGACCAGCCGACCGACCGACCGACCGACCGACCGACAAACCGACCGACCGACCGACCGACCAACCAACCGACCTACCAACCAACCAACCAACCAGAGAGGGAGGGAGAGAGAGACAGAG